>MNCI01027259.1:130620-192828 GCA_015680685.1 Gnetum montanum | reverse complement strand
AATGATCCAAATGAGACTATCACCAATGTTAGATGTGCTACCATGCAATTAATTAAATCAGTACTAGTGTTAGATGGGAAACTAGTGGTGTATAACCAAGGGATTGTGTAGTTCATATCCTAAATGTGTGGCCATAAGATTATTCATGGGGGAGATGCTCCATCCTAGTTCAAGAAATAATAAGTGTTTTTTTCCTTTTTTTATTTTACAATTTTATATCATTTTCCCATTTCTTTTAGCATTTCCCAATTCTTAATATGTTTTAAATTTCTTACTATTTTCCATTTCTTACTATTTTTCTTTTCTTTATACTTTCTCTTTTCTTAAGTCATTTTCTTTCTATTCATGAATGTCTTTTTTGTTTTTGTTAATAATATTGCTATGTCATAATGTAGAAGTCAACACTATGTTTTGGAATTTTGTGCTATGTTATCAAGTTGATTGGGTAAGTAATTATGTGAAGCAATGAGACCGCCTCATCCATCTCTCTAGTTCTTTGAATAAAAGGTCATTGTCATGAATGCAATTTGGTTCTTCTTTGATGAAACTAAAATCAATCAATGATCATTGTACCTTGAAGAAAGGGAAAAAGACCACGTGGGAATGGCAAAGGGTGTGATCTCAAGGGGACTTATAGGGTTCTCTTCTTGACTTCCTTCATGTGGTTTATGACTTCTCTTGGAATGTATCATCACTCCTATGTTGACCAATAAAAAGAAAGCTATGTGTGTGGTTTCCATTTCAAAAAAATTTATTTAAAATTCCAAAAAAAAAAGATAAAGAAAAAAATAGAAAAAAAAAAGAAAAGCAAAAAAATGAAAAAACAATAATGGGAATTCAAAGCACATCCTTTAGACATAATAATGGGCTACAAGAATTGGTTATGGGGTTGGAAAGACATGTTACCCATGCATAAAGATGCCCCTGTAACTAAGGCCCTTCCTTACTTTTTCTCTTTTCTTCTCTTTCTAGAGTGATGATTGTTTTTAAAGGTGCTTGTGGACTCATGGTGGTATGTAGGAGGAAACACATCAATGCAAGGTCATTGTTAATGGTATGGACTTGGTATGAACTTGGACATATAGGTATGCTAATCATTTTAATCACATTTTCACAAGAACCAATTGTGGACATGGTCAAGTATTCTACATCCCAATCTATGCAATCCATTCTCATCCCAGTATTCACCTCACTACTGCATGTGATTATAAGCCTTTTGGTTTTGTGTAGTATAGTGAAAAATCCCAACCAAGGTAGTTATGTATTGTTTGGAACAAAGACATGATCTATGTTTAACATCTAGGATGCCCATGGACATCTAAAAAAGTGGTTATGCAAGGGCATTATGGTAGGTTCTTACTTTGGGGAGGATCCACTTGCATAAATTTTTTTTATCATGGCTTTGAACTAACCTTCAAATCTTCTAGAACATCAGTGGAAGTTTCTCTAAATTTATGCATGATTTTGGAACTACTTCTCATCCATTTAATTAATATTTTTAACTTTTCTATTGCCATACCCATTAATATTTCTTGGTCATCTTCTAAATCAAGCCTTTGTTTTCAATTGTTTAAAAACTTGTGTGCCTCTAGAGTTACACTTGTTAGTAATCGGGGCTAGGGGTATCGACTTTCAAATTTCTCTAACATTCTATTTTCTAACATTGTAATAGCTAATAGTAATTAACAAAAATAAGATGAACAACTTGATTATTTTAGTTACCTCATAGCCTTGGGTATAGTAGACTATCATTACCTTGTGCTTAAATGCAAACTAAAGGATCTGAAAATGGTTAATTATTAAGGAAAATTTACCAAAACTAATGTTGATCCTTTGGTGAATGTAGGTGACACTAAAAGAAACACATAAGCAAGAAGGTATTTTACCAAGTACAAAAACAAAGCCAAGAGAGAGATAATAGAGGATATGCCTATGGAAAAATCATAGCACATAGAAGATAGCAACTCAAACATTGCATGTTTGCTAGATCCATGGGACAATGAGAAGAAATTTTAGTTCATCCTTAAATAATTTTCTGCATAACTAGAGAAGCATCAACATAAAAATCAAGGTTGGAAGTTTTCCACTACTAGCAACAACAAGAAGAATAATCTTCAACATATTTTTGAAGACCTTTGTAAATTTTGTAATCTTGAATGTCTATCTAGTCACTTTGTCAATTTTTCATTTTGTATGCATCCACTTGAATAACATTTTATAATGCGGAACTTAGAGTTAGTTAGTAGTTAGTGTCAGTCAATAATCCCATCATTTCGAATTTTTTGTAAAGGAATCTTAATCCTATCTTGTTAGCTTGAGGGCAAGTTTTAACTTAATTGTGGGCGTATGATGAAGCATTAGTTAACTACATTGGTAGGATTGCATTGATGCAACCATGTTGACACAACCAATTTGATGCAGCCACATTGACACAACTACTTTGAGGTAGACACTTCAAGCTAGCTACCTTGATTGCACCACTTTGATGGTGCTACATCGATGGTGCTAAGATACCTTCAAATATACTCAATGGTTATAGAGAATACTATGTATTTTGAGCTATTATAAAGTACTAATTTCATAATATTATATAGTAACAATTGAATATATAAAAGTACTTTTACTAGAACATTCAACCATCTTTACTTCATTCTTCAAGTGAGTAAAATCTCTTGCTATATCCAATCTATCAAACCTATGTAGTCTAGATTATATGTTATTTATGCAAACAAGTCTTTCATCTAATTCTTAAGAGCAATTTCACAAAATCTATTGCCAATCTTCCCTATAGAAAAAATTCCATAATAAAATTGAAAATAGAGGAAGATTCAATAGATTTTAAAAAGTAAAATAGTAGAATGGCTATGCATGAGTGTCAAACATTAGTCAACATTATTATCCAAGCAAAGAAGATTGTAATCAGCCTATGGGATTGGGCTTAAGGAAATGGTAATGGAAATGATATGAGACAAGAACTCTTGGCATGATATAATAAACTCATTGAATTTTATGCATCAAAGTCATGTGGTGACTTGCCATTGTGATGAGTTGCACCTCCATGATGACTCCAGGTTTCACCCTTCAAGCACAACTCCAAGAAAATAAGGGAAACTAAGAATAAAAAACATGTTATCATGTTACACTACATATGGCCACATATAATGATGAGTGAAATCAAGCTACCAAGGTTACAAAGGTTGCTAGTTTAAGGCTATGTTGGGGCATGTTTCCAATTTAAGGCTTTAGCGAGCCATAGAAAGATGTTCCTTCAGTTATGCAAAAGTTGCCATGTAGGCTCTTTTGTTATTTTCTATGAATTTCATAAAGAATGATTGAATGGATTGGCCAACTCATTTCCATCCATGTCTACTATCTAGTAGGCCCCATTGCCATAGGCCTTGGTGATTAGGAAAGGTCCTTCCTAGTTATCTAAGAATTTATCCACATGTTCACTAACAATATTAAGGACTAGGTCCGCTCCCTGGATCTTGTTCTTGCCTTGGTCATGGTGGTGTTGTTATTTCTACCTCTCCTTATAGTATTTGGTGGGAGTAAGCATTCACACTTTCTGCTCTTCCACCAAGTCTAGGTCCATGGTAGATAACTCCTTATTTTTTTCATCATTGATAAAGTTTGATAGGGCTACTTGGAGTGATGGCACCTACAATTCAAAAAGCAAAGAAGCTTTAGAACCATAAACTAGGCTATATAGGGTTACACTTGTTGCAGTTTGGTATGTCATTCAATAGGTCTAAAGTGCATGGACAAGCTACTCATGGCACCTATGTTTACTATTATTCAGAATTTTCTTAAGTAGATTTATGATAGCCTTATTGCTTGCTTCAACTTATCCATTGGCCTAAGGGTAGTATGAAAATGAGAAGGAATGCTTAATTCCTAGGTTGTGACAAATTTTTTTTGTTTCTTAGCTACTAAACTATGATCCATTATCTATGACTATGGTCATAGGTATGGCAAAGTAGACTACTATGTTGTTCAAAATGATTATAAAAACTTATTTGGATGTATTCTTTCTTAGAGGAATAGCCCCAACCCACTTAGTAAAGTAGTTGGTTGTAGTGATGATAAAGCTATGCTCTGCAAAAGACTTAGGTGTTATAGGTTTGATGATATTCAACCCCCACCATTAAGTTATCTAAGTAGTATGCAACCCAATTGGTAGTACATGTATGAGATTTCTATGTCATTGGCACATGTCACAAGTTGTATCATTTTGTAGGAAATCACTTTCCATATAGGGTTAGTAATAACCTAATCATCTAATATTAGTAGCCATGGCTCTTAGTCCTATATGTCCACCACACAAACCCTTATGAACCTACTATAGGACTATTCAAGCTTCAACTTTACCTAAGCACACTAATAGTATACCCTCGTAGAACTATTGACATAATGTGTTATCACCTATAATGACATACTGTTTTGATCATTTACGTATAGTGTTATTTTAAGCAATAATTAGGCCTTGTGAAGGTTCACCATGCATAAGGTAAAACTTGATATCATCGTACCATTCCTTTACGAGAGTAGTATGAACTATGGCCATAAAGGTATCCTTAGCACACTGTGTGATGGGAATAGCATAGTCCATAGTTAAGCTGGACAACTTACTAAACACATCTATCATCACACTAAGGAATAGAGTTATAATGGCATCAACTATAGCATTCTCATTTTTTGTTATATTTTGGATATCAATGTCTATAAATTGTTGCAACAGTTGCTTACCTAAGTCATAGTAAGGTTGTAAATGTTTGGCTTTGCATGCATAAACCTCAATTTCTTGGTTGATCATAAGTTATGAATTTCCCTTCATCATTAAGCATTTAATCCTAAGTCATGAGATACCATCATCCCTTTGATTATACCCTCATACTCCGCTATGTTTTTGGTGCATGAAAATTCAAAAAAATAGGTAAAGTGTTTGATTTCATTAGATGGAAATGTTATGATGGTAGTAGCAATAGCTCCATAGGTAGTTGAAGCTCTATCAAATTTGCATGACCACCTCATAATCCTTGAGCACTTGGCTAACTATGTTAATGTGTTCATCTACAAACTTAGGGTCTATGGTTGCATGGTCATGAATAGGTTAAATTTTAAGTTGTACAACTATATCTCAACCTTTCACTGAGGACTGGGAGATGTAATGAAGGTCAAAATCCATTGTTATGGCTTTCTATCAAGCTATATGGCTACTAAGCACATTATCTTTGCAAATGACATTTACATAGCTTCTAAAGAGGTAGTGTCTCCACTTCTTCAATGAGAAGATTAGTGCTAGATCGTACTTCTCTAGTTTAGTGTATTAGGTTTCATGGGTAATTAATGCATGGCTAAGGTAGTATAATATTATGTATGCTCCATCATCTCATTTTTGATAGAGTAGAAAGGCAATAGATGTGTCAAAGATAGTAAGGTAGATGTAAAATGGTTTATCCTTTTATGGAGGATAGACATTTAGTAGTTGTGGAAACTCTTGCTTAAGCTTTTCAAAGGCTTCTTGGCATTGATCCATCCATTCATAGTAAAATCCCTTGTTAAGCAAGTGTTGCATGGATTGTAACTTATCCATAAGCCTAGTAATAAACCTATGAATGAATTGTAATCTACCTTACAATCCCCAAATCTCCTTAAGGTTAGTTGTTGTAACCAAGTTGAATATGACCTTAACCTTATTAGGATTGACATGTGATGAGTGGCGAGGTACCCCTACACTCAACCATATGAATACGAGCATTTTCATGCGTGATCGGTCGAACTTCGCAGACTGACTAGTTGTGGCACCTAGATAGTTAGCCTTAGGTTGTAGTTCACTGTCTTCCCACCTAGACTAGTATTATATTTTTCATGTATGGTTTAGTCTAGAGTGAGGTGTATGATGGGTTTCCTAATCTAATGCTACTCCTGAAGGCAATAGAAAGTAATATTATCTAAGCTAAGAGAGAAAGGGTAAAAGAATCTAATCTAGCCTAAGTGCGGTGAGCATCCATTCCTTGATTATCCATACACATATTGGACTTCGTGCATGACTACCACTAGGATTACCAAGCACAGATCCTAGGTATGCTACTGGGTTACCAAGTAGTCACACTTAAATGCTCGTAATCAAGTCGTACTCATTCTGTGTTTTAACATGAGATCAGGGTGAGAAGAGATTAACTAGGAAAGTAGTAAATAACAATTAAGTAAATAATTAATCTAAGTGAATGCTGCAATGATGAAGTAATCTCGATCCCTATTTTCGATCATGTGTGTGTCCAAGTACGTCACACTTGAATAAGGATGTTGTACAATTACAATCACCACACTACGGGCATACACTAGAAAATAATTCTAACTCTTGAGGGAGAAAACTTCTAGAGTCTAGTTACAATCTAAAATAAAACTATGAAACAAGGGAGAGCCATATCGTATTTATAGAACTGGTACTGGGCTACAATATTGAGTACACGATATCACGACGAGCATGCGATATCGCATACACGATATCCCGATCACCCAAAATGTGACTCATCATACCCCCACGATTGAATGAAAACTTGTCCTTGAGTTATAGTGATTACATAGTGGATAGATATGGAATTATTGGATGTTGAAAATGAGACTACACCACAATGTGAAATGAAAACAAAACAAAATGAAGACACAATACAAAATGTTCTACATTTACAAAAATAGATGGAACTCATGTAGTTCTAGGTGGCGGTGGCTCCTCCATTGGTGCCTTCCCTTTGTCATGTGCTCTAGGTTTTGAGGATTTATGGTGTTGAAGTATGGATTGGATCTTCTCCTCTTTGGTTTGAGGGTCTTGTGCCATCCATGCTAATGTTTCAACGTTTGACAGAGTCAACACTTCCCATGGACAAGGTAGTTGTGGAAACATTTGGTTGGCCTTGATGTACCAAGCCGCGAACACCCGTCGTTCCTCCTCATAGGCTTTGGCTTCATCCTTATACTCATGAAAGTCTGCTAGACATTAAGCCAAGTCAGTTGCAACATCTTTCTGTCTGTGGTAGTTGGCTTTCAACACCTCAAGCTCCGAATTTGCAACATCTAGTTTCTCCACCAGCTTCTTGCATCCTGCAAATTCTGCTTCATATTTGATGTGGGTGGTTGCTACCTGCTACTTGAGCTCTAACCTTAGGAACCTTGCTGTTAACATGGCAAGATTGACATAATTTAGGTTTGCCAACTCCATGTACTCTTTCAAGTCCTAAATCTGTAGGTCCCAGTTCTTAACTTTTACTTGGTGGGCAAGGGTATAGGTGTTTAATATGGCCTGCTAGTCGGTGTGTTGAGCACTGATAGTGTTGATTTGGTCCTTGGTCATATGGATCTCCTTTTCAAGGATCTGTTTATACATTCCCACCTGATTGTGGAAATGCTCCTTCAGCTTCTCATGTCGTTTAGCCTCATTTTGCCACGTAGTTATCTCAATCGCTAACTTTTGATGAATGACACGTACCTCCTCCATTGAGAGGGTTCGATTTTCTCTAGCTAAACGACTTATTTCTTGGTTGGCCTGGATGAATTATTCTCATAATTGATGAAAGTGTTCATTGAGAACATTATTTTTCTTTTCTACAGTGATCAACCGAAGGTTTTCTATAACCAACTACTTGTTTTCTTCCTGCAAGGCCTTGAGTGCCTTAAGATGCACATGAGTTTATGCCTGTGCTGTGGAGGTATCCCAAACAACATTCTTCTTTTCATCCACCATCCTTTTATTCTCTATGATTAACTTTGTTAGTTGTTTAGTTCTAAAGTTATCTAGCTGGTCTATGAGAACAAGTTGTAGAGGGTTCAGCTGTGTTGCTTGTAAGGCCACAAGCTGCTCTTGTAGTTTCTACACTTCAGCTTCAGCATACTTGGCCCTTACTTCTATTAAGACCAACTTTCCCTTTGTGGAAATAAGGTCTAACTAAATTGCCTTGACATCCTAAGGGATGTCAAATAGGGACATCATTACTTACCCTATTTGGAGCAATTGATCAAGTGCATCCTCATGTTCTGCAGGAGTCATTGAGGTTCCGGCCAAAGTTTGAGCATCTCGTGCTCCTATGAGATCTACTGGTGGCACAACAACTATGTTAAAGGATTCCTTGATGTGGTCTATGACCACTTCTACAACTCCCGCAGCATTCTAGTGTTGCATGACCACCATAGTGGCCCCTTCACTATTCTCTAATTGCACTTGGAAAGATGTCGCATTTCCTGAGATCTGTTCTGACCATCTACTTTCCCATCCTCCTATTTGAATGGATACTTTCACCCTTGTGAAATTCAATGAAATAGTAGGTTTCCTGGCATCATCGATGACATGGAAGAGGTTTGCATCATCATGACTTCCCCAACTGACCATTTCAGCGATGGCCCTAAGATGGCTCATCGACGGTCTATAGTCTTGCAGTGGTGGTGGCTAATCCTAGCCTGTGCTAGGCCCTTATTCTTCTTGTTGGCTAGGACCCATGGCTAGAGGTTGACTAGATCCAACCATATGTTCTTCTTCTTGTTCTGGTCCCAAATCTTCGCCAATGCTTTTTCTTGAAACTGGCGCCTTTAGAAATTCAGCATATGAAGCAGTTTGGGCTTTCTGAAGGACATCATTGGTGTACCCCCAGATACCATCACGTTAGCAAAGCTTTCTGATAAGACAAGGGAAAGGAAGAACCATCTTCCCTATCTTTCGTCCTCAAACTACCTCAGGATCTCTGTCAAATATAGATGGGGTAGGTTAGAGTTAACCTTTCCCATCAACATTGCATATCCTCTAGCCACATACATTGATATTTTTTTTAGGCCCTTTGTGGGGAAGAGGTGATATGTTCCAATTTTGAAATAAACCCTCTCTTCTATCATTAACTCACCAAATGCTTTATCTCTACCATAAGCCTTCTCCAACCAATCCTTTTGCACATCAGGCTCTGAATGGGTGGATAACCAAGAAACATTGGGCTTTGTATTCAGAAGGTTTAACACTTTTGAAATGGCCTACATAGAGATGTCAACTATCACACCACAAATATTTACCATGGTGCCTTGCTCCCTATTGTGCCAAAATTGGTATGTCTCTCCTAGGTACGAGGCACCACTTTTAGAGAGGATAGGCCATAAGGGAGACCCTGTGAGTTGATCCCTAATAGCCTCAAGAACAAACTCTACAAAAGATTTGAAGTTCAATTCCACAATCACTACAGAAAATATGGAATTTTCATGGATGGCCTGAACAAAATCTTGGGGCAACGTGAGTTGTTGTCCTGGTTCAGGCACTGCAGTAGCTTCTCCTTCTACCTGCCCAAACCGTCTGATAGGAGGTTCATCTTGATGAATGCTGAATGATTGCTTCTCCTATTCTGCATGTTGTCCGATAGGTCTTTGTCTTCCACCTCTCCAAGATCGTTTGCTTCCACCCTGGGTAGGACCTTCCTGTTGTCCACATTTCAGGGCCATCTGCAATCACACAGGCCAAGCGTTAGTAAGGTTTTTTTTGAAGTTAAGTTATACCTTACTACTTGCCTTAATGAATGATCTTATGTTATCACGTGTGATCTTGCCCAAAAGTTTGTAATAATGGATCCCTTTTTACTTAGGTGGTTTTTTTCAATTTTAATTTCCCAGTATACCTAAGGATTAAATGATTTCTAGGCACAATTATTCTAAGTGTTATAGTTAATTACCCTAGCTAATGTCCTTTGGTGATGATAAATTTCAAAAAAGTTAGGCACTTTTCGGCAAGTTTCCCTCTGCCATGACTAAGCTGAACACTCTAGCTTCAAGTAGGTTCATACAGAATTAAAATCGGAGTACCAGCAAGCAAGATAGAGTTAGAAAAGAAAGGGTCGCTCAATCACAAGTCCTAGAGAAAAATTTCAAAAACTCCCCCATGTGAATGATGAAAATGATGCAAAGTGTTGCGGGGGATCACATATTTATAGGTTACGAGGAGGCTATATCGCGTACGATACATCGTGTATGCGATATCACGTCCAACACGATATAGCATACGCGATATCTCATCCCTAGTGATATGAGACACCACAAAAATACAAAATTTTTAAAGGATTTTTTAAAATCAACGTTGTAAATTGAGGACATTTGAAATTATTAAAGGGTCTAGGACAATTGCATTAATTCAAAAGGCATAATTAATGATGATGGTGTGGATTTTATCAATAAAACCTTGGGTGGTAGGAAAAAGGTTATGTAATTGTACATAGGAACATTATTATTCAGAGGGATAGTAGTAGGGAAGGAAAATCACTTGAAAATATGTTGAGGGTAAGAAATGATGTGTGTAAGCTATGTTACAAGTGAGGATTACAAAAGATTACACAAGTGGGTCCTCCCCAAAGCAGGTTTCAACCTATAATGCCCTTGTGTAAGTACACTTAAAGTATCTGTGGGCACTAGAAGGGTTAAATGTAATCCGCACTAACTCCACAAAACACACACATATAATTATTAGTGAAATGAGATGAAAATTCTACGCTATACAAGACACGAGCTACAATTACACAAACAGTGAGATGAGATGAACTATAGAAAGGGATCATAGAGATTGGGACATGAGGGAATTGACCCAGGGCACAGTGAATCTTGCATGTAGAGCATGATTAAGGTATCATTAACCTATCATTCCAAGATCAGGACCAAGTACATCCTTCTAATCAGTGACATCGCATTGTTTCATCCCATGACGAACAACTATGAGAGTACCATAACAACAAGGCATATGATCACTTGGAATTTTATGCAAGGGAGGAGTGATTTTTGTTTTGTGGCACTTTCTTTTTCTTCTTTTTTTTTCTCTTTTTGAATGTTGAATCTAGAGAAGCTACCAACCTTCAGGCATGGGTGCATGTATTTCCAGTGGGACCCCCTAGAATAGCATTGGATTTTCAAGTGCCCTTTTGATTACTCTTACTCCAGTTTTTCATTAGATCTACAAGGATCTTAGTACAACCACATTGCATGATAACTCCCACAGATGTCACCAAAAAGAATCGACAAGTTCCCTTGATGTCACACCCTAATCATTCCCTCTTGGTCCATGCTTCTTCATTCTAGGTACAATGAACACAAAATTAATTTTAAGTTTTTAAGAATTTCAAGAATATCACTGTACCCTTGAACAAAACCTCTTATTTGTAGAGTGGATGAGTGGGTGTAATGGGCTCACTGTCCAAATAATTGCTCACTGGAGACATGATAACATAAAACACACCTCAACCAATGATCCACATAAGTGTTTTATTCATAGATGAGATTACTTACAAAAACATAAAAAGATAAAAATACAAAAAGATAAAAAGGTAAAACAAAAAGTTGAAAAATGAAAAACTAGAAAACAAAAATTGAAAAATTAAAGAAATATAAAAAGTGATTATTAATCTTGCTTATTAGAATGAGGGATATCCCTCATAGCTAAATGGTTGAGGATGGCAAGGATTAATAATTGATGACAGGGATCCTTGCATTTTGAAAGTATTCTAGCTTGGTCATATTTACCCCATCGGGTTTCACACACTTGATTATAATGAGCATAGTGGGGCAATTTGTATGATGTAGTTCTCAGATAATGAGTTGACCCACTATGATAATTGAGACCATGAGATGGTATGCAAGGATTGGGTTGTCACTC
Source organism: Gnetum montanum (assembly GCA_015680685.1). NCBI lineage: Eukaryota > Viridiplantae > Streptophyta > Gnetopsida > Gnetales > Gnetaceae > Gnetum > Gnetum montanum. The sequence goes on along the minus strand of MNCI01027259.1, from coordinate 181,163 downwards.
TCCACGGTTGTGTTCATTGGGGCAGATTGTTGTTGGTGTGTGAGTTGGTGGCCTTGATGGAGTTACATGAGGCATTGGGTTCAAAGGTAAGGGTGCACCATAGTGTGAGACTTGTTCTAAGTTGGAAGATGCAGTGGCCTCGGAATTTTGTTGTCCCTTCTTATGGCCATGTTTAAAGAAGGGATGCTTTTGATGTTGAGGAGGCCTCTCACTACTGTTGGAAGCAGTAGCACAAGTACTATTCGTGGGTTGTTGCTGTGGTGTAGACACCTTAGGAATAGTTGATGGCATTGTGGAAGGAGGGAAAGGATGAGAATGTTGAAAGTTAGGAGGAGTATAAGGTACACAAGGTGGTGGTTGTGATGGAGGCATGGGCTAATAGTATTGAGGAGAATGATACTGTGGTGAGATAGAGTATGTTGGCCCAGTTGGAGAAACATGATGTTGAATTAGATAAGAATTTGGATCTAGATGATATGAAGGGTGTCTCCAGTCTAGTGGTGGTCTCCCCCACAACTGGGATTATTTCCACTGTGATTGAACACAGTACCTCTGTACGAACTTTGAATGTAACGTGTTTCCCCAATGCTCGTGTAAGTGTAATAATATTGGGCATTGGCCCTTGGGATGATCGTACAAGCATATGTTGCATTCATACGTATGATTGGCAGTTGAGCTCTTATTTTCCTTATCCCTTATTTCCGATTGTCTAATATTTCATCCTACTTCTTGGGTTGCCAAAACTCTATCTCCAATGATAATGACAAATTATCCACACTTTTGATATGTCCATTCCAACATCTTATTGATCTTTTCCTTGACTTCTTCTAATGATTGTTGTATTGGCAAAGATGATGTTTCCACCTTGAGATTGGTTGATTTCTCCTTTTTAGGATTATGGACCTTTGTTAAGTTGAAATTTTGGTCCCATTGATGTTTTTCAACACTCTCCCATCTAGCTAATTCTCCTTCTTCTTTGGATACCTACTTAATAAGCTCTTGTATTTGATGAGTTTGTAGTTCATATAATTGACCTTGGGCATACATTCCTAAGGTCTCTCTTGTTTCATTATGTAGCCCATCAATGATATGGTACATTAGCCTTTCCTCGGATGACCCATGTCCTGGATAGTTGTTTAACAATGCATAATATATTTCTAAGGCCATGTCCAAGGGTTCATGTTGTGCTTGTTTCCATCCTTGGATTTGTTTCCTAAAGGTTGACACTCTTGCGTAGGTTTGATATTTTTTGTTAAATACTTCTACCATCGTTGACCAGCATTGTATCAAATTTGGTTTTAACAATCTATACCATACTTTTGCTTGGTCAACGAGTGCCATAGGAAAGAGCTTAAGTTTTTTCCACTTGTTATCAATGTTATTCCATGTGCAGGCATCGTAGAAGGCTTGTAAATGTTGATGTGGATCTAATTCATAGCCTCCTGAAAAAGTAGGGAAGTTGTTTAAATCAAGCCTAGGTAAGCAACTCTCTTTACAATGCCTACAGGAGATTCGAACAACCTCTTGTATTTGCATTAGGCTTGTAGTGGCCAGTAGGGGTTCATCGTCATCAAGTAAGTGATGATTTCATGTGTTGGAATGATGTGGCCTTTGTTTATGTTTATAAGAAACCCCCACTTTAGATTGCATACTCCAATCTTCATTGTCAGATAATTTGTTGGTTCTCCAATGAATTTCCTCACTAGATGTGGCATTCTTGTAGTCTTGTAGGAGAGGCATGATTGTGAAGCTCTGTGTGAATTCGTATGTGACTTTTTATAATTAATTCTTCTTAAAAGATATATCATTAATTCCTATACAACAACCTTGTATGATTTAACTAATCTAGATAACTAGCACCATCCCTGGCAACGGCGCCAATGATGAGTGGTGAGGTACCCCTACACTCAACCATACGAATACGAGTGTTTCCACGCGTGATCTGGTCGAACTCCGCAAATGGACTAGTTGTGGCACCTAGATAGTTAGCCTTAGGTCACAGTTTGCTATCTTCCCATCTAGACTAGTATTATATTTATCACGTATGGTTTAGTCTAGAGTGAGGTGTATGATGGGTTTCCTAATCTAATGCTACTCCTGAAGGCAATAGAAAGTAATATTATCTAAGCTAAGAGATAAAGGGTAAAAGAATCTAATCTAGCCTAAGTAAGATGAGTATCCATTCCTTGATTATCCGTACACATCTTGGACTTTGTGCATGACTACCACTGGGATTACCAAGCGCAGATCCTAGGTATGCTACTGGGTTACCAAGTAGTCACACTTAAATGCTCGTAATCAAGTCGTACTCATTCTGTGTTTTAACATGAGATAAGGGTGAGAATAGATTAACTAGGAAAGCAATAAATAATAATTAAGTAAATAATTAATCTAAGTGAATGCTACAATGATGAAGTAATCTTGATCTTTATTTTTGGTCATGTGCATGTCCAAGTACGTAACACTCGAATAAGGATGTCGTACAATTACAATCACCACACTGTGGGCATACACTGGAAAATAATTCTAACTCTCAAGGGAGAAAACTGCCAGAGTCTAGCTACAATCTAAAATAAAACTGTGAAACAAGGGAGAGCCACCTCTTATTTATAAAACTGGTGGTGGGCTACGATATCATGTATGCAATATCGTGGTCATCCAAAACGTGACTCATCAACATGTATTCCTACTTCAGACACTACAATGCCAAGCATCTTGTCTATTTTGATGTCAAAGACACATTTTTAGGATTAAGCCTAAGCTCATATTTGAGGCATCATTTAAGTACAAGGTCTAGGTCATTTGTATGATCATTGGCCACTTTGGACTTAATGGATATATCATCTAAGTAATCATTAACTAAACCTAACATGTAATCACTAAAGATATACATCATAGCTCTTTGCTACAGTTGCTCCCATGTTTTTCAAGTTAAAGGGCATCATGTTATAACAAAGGGGTCATGAAGGTTGTGCTATGTTGATGTTCTAGGTTGATCCTAATCTGGTTGTATCTTGAGAACCTATCCATGAAGGATAACAAGGTATGTCTAGCCTTTGTATCAATAACTTGATTAATACTAGGTAAAGAAAAATCATCCTTGATAGTGGCCTTATTTAGATCTTGAAAATTGATGAAAATTTGTATACTTCCATTTTCTTAGAAACTACCACTATGTTGGACACTCAATATGCATAGTTAATAGTTTTGATGAAACTTGAAATGCCCCAAAAATTTGGACCTGACACTTTCAGACAAGAATCGAGCTAAGTCATGATGCTTCCCAGCATGATCGAAACTTGCGAACTTCACACATAGCATGAAACGGAGTCGAATCAAGCAAGTAAAAGTTCCCCAAGATCCATTGGAGACTACATCAACATCTGGAAATAAGAACTACAAGTTTCAAACTAAAAACACTTAGTTTTGACTAAGTATACTTCTTGCACATGGGCCTGCATGCCCAATGTGCAGCTTAGCGTGCAGCAACTTTTGGGCCCAAAAAATGAGTCAAAACATTCCAGAATTGAGCGTTTGGACCTCCAGGACCTTCACCAAGGTCCCTAGTAACTCTCAGCCTCCTAAAAATCAAATGTTGGGTCCTAAAATAAGGCATTTACATGTGTGTACACTAGGTTCATTTTGGTGTATGCTGACCAGCGTACAGCCCAGCGTATGCCACCAAAATGGCCCAAAACAGGCATCAAAGAGCAAGATTTTCACCTAAAATAGACTCCTAGAGGTAGGGAAACTATTGGGCATAATCTTAGGCACATGAAAATAAAATTTTTGGCTCCAAATGATGGGTTTTCATTCATGCAAGCCTAGCATGCACGACCAGTGTGCACCATCAAGGATCTCTCAAAACAGGCATCCCAGAACAAGATCTCCACCTACAATCGACTCTCAGAGGCAAGGTGATTGTCAGGCATCATTCCAGGCTCCCAAAAATGAAGATTCAACCTCAAAATGATGCACTTCCATGACCTACATGCTGAGCATACATACACTGCATGCCCAGCATGCACGTCCAGCGCAGCATAGCGTACACCACTTTAATCCTTCCAAAACCATGTTAGATCAAGTCCAAATGAGTTGAAAATCTACAGGCATCATTCTTATGAAACCAAAGCTCAAATCCAAGGGCATGTTCAAGATTCTCTGTTGTAACAGTAATGTTCATTTGTAAAGTTCAATTCTTTTGTATTGGTCAAGTCTGTACGCTGGGTTCGTACACCCAGCGTGTACACACTGGCATGTAGCACGCTGTACAGTTGTAATATTCTTTGCACTTGGGCAACACAGCCACATTTCATCTGACTCAAAATTTTCTCACCAACGTCCACTCATACTACTCCAGATCTGAGTTTCACGTCTTAAAACCTATAAAAACCCCAATTTTCCACCAAGAAAAGGGGCGAGATAAATAATCACATTGGGAGATAATTGAGAACATCAACCTTGCATGCTGGACTTCTACCCTGCACGTTGATCATACAACTTTCACGCTGGGCCTGCAGTCCAAACCAGTGTACCATCATCCCTCCAAATTCACCGGGGCTCTTCATCCACCTTGTGTCAGATCCACAACTGCATTCAGTCCAGTGCATTGTAATCTTCACTTTGCAATAAAATTGCTTCATTTCTGATCAATAGTTGTTACATTTTTCATTCATTCTTGCTTACCTCTTTGTTTATGTTCCTGCACATTTACGTTCTGGTTTACGTTTATTACACTGTTTACACATAACCTAGTGTATTGCACATTGGCATACATTTGAGGAAATCCTTATCTGATCCGTGTATGGACCATCCAAGGTACTCTACCTTCATCAATTCCAGCTCGTCCTTGGGCGAAGGTAGAGTCTTCTGTGCCTATCTATAGATCTCTCAGTGTTTGCTTCATTCTAGCCTTACACCGACGATTTCGGATAGTACAAAAAATGACGCTAGAAGGAGGACTTATCGTTGTGTAAAGCTACTCTGATCCACCGTTGATCTCTTCAGATCCGCTAGTCCATCTCATAGATCCACTCCCCATGATCCCAGATCTATAGTTTGTTTTCTCATATTTACACTCTGTCAGCATAGATCTGATTTTGAACCTTCCAAATCTGCGCCTTGTTCAGCTAGATCTTCTGAAATCTCAGTGTGTATACACTACCTAGCATATCTGCATGCTGTCCACCCTATCTGTACGCTACTTGTTCATCTAATACGCTAACTGTTGTACCCTGTACGCTGGGGATTCAGTCCATACACTGTGGATCTAGCCTGTATGCTGTGGATCTAGTCTGTACACTATGGATCCAGTCTATATGCTGCCAGACTTAGGTGTACGCTGTGTAGACAAGTCTACATGCTGAGGGTGTACGCTAACAAGTATGCTCGTTCTATAATTAACCAATTTTTTTCTTGTTTACACTGTACACGCTGACAACACTTAGCCAAATTTTCTCTCGTTTATGCCATTTACATTATTCCAACACTTAGAAAATTTGTTTGCTTCCAATCCAACACTTAACTAAATTTTTTTTACTTTACATTGTCATACTTAAAGCATGTAAAATGGACTCTATGAACACCAATACTTCTTCTCTCCTTATCTCTGAGCCTGGCACATCAATCTTATACCCTGTGACCACCACCGAACCCATAGTGACTCATGGTGAGGTCAACCCTCAAGGGCCATCTCGCCAATCATTGAGACTACAAGGTATGGATCCCACGTTCACCATCTTAACGCCTGAATAGTATAATTTCATTTGTGTTAAAATCCAGGCTAAATTGACCATTGACCAAGCCAAGCTAGAAGCAAAGAGACACTATGAGTTAATTCACAAAGGAGGTCATGACTTCATTCCCATCACCTATGATGTCATCCCCCTCATTGAATCCCACCATGAGCTCCTATCCCAACTCCTCATGGCCAGGAGTCAAACCTTGCGGCAATCCACTGTAGAACCTCAAAATGAAGATGAGGAAGACAATTTTGTGGCTCAGTTTGAATACGAGGATTCATACCATACTCTCAGTCCCCATACTTACGTGAACCCATTATTTGACCCTTTCACGGGGGAGACCATGTCCCTCCATTTATTTAAAACCACTCAAGCACATGTGCCTCAACAGGAAGCATCCACTCTTATTCCCACTCTCCCCATGACAGATACTCAATTCAATATACCCATCCCCACTATTCCTCTAGTCACCATGTTATCCCCTCTCTTACAAATACAACCCCAACAACACCCCCCTCAAACTAATGTAGGAGTGACCTTCCCACCCTAAGTGATTGGGATGCCTTCTGTGATACCCGCTTCTATATCTACTCACTATATACCATGAATACAAGCCCAAGGGACATCCTTCACCACTTCAACTCAACAAGTTCAGGGTGTTCCCTCACAAATCATAATTGGACAGTGGGCTGTGACTGGCATGCAACCACATCAACCCCCTCACTACAACATACCACCTCCTACAATTCCACCCATGAACGTCCCTCAAGTACAACCACAACAACAACTACTACCCACCCCTTACAGTATGCCGCCCTTAGTAGCACCCACCATGAATATTCCACAAGTGCAACCTTTGACCACTCAACTTTCTTCTTTCCCGCCCACTGTGCAACAATCTAACTTGCATACTATACAACATGACCAACCTACCATTTCACCTAGTGCCCAATACTGGGCTAAAGCTAAAAAGATAATGCAAGAACTCATTGATGAGGTAAAATAGCTCAAAATAGCCAACAATGAAGAGCTTTAGGTATTAGACTTTTACCAAGACGATCCTATTAGCTCTTTGGTACCACCATTGACCCTACCTAAAGAAGTTTCTTTGCCTCAACTAACCAAATACAACAGGGAAGGAGACCCCAATGCCCATCTGGTCATGTTTAGACTAGAATGTTTATTGCTTCAAGCATGACCCCATGCAATCTTATGTGTTTTCTCCATGTCCCTCACTAGGAGAGCGTTAGACTGGTACCGAGCCTTGCCTCGTAACTCCATATCCTCTTTGGAGGATCTCTTACACCAGTTCATTACCAGGTTTAAATACAACCTGAAGCCTGAAGTGATCTTGGATAGTCTGATATAGGTGAAACAAGCATCGCTTGAACTTGTATAGAAATTCATTCATAGATGGAGTGCTACACTAAACGAACTTCATGAACCAATCCCTGAAACATAGTTACTCATGATCTTAAAGGGAGTCGTGAATGACTTTGTTAAATTCAAATTGTATTACCTAAATGCACACACTCTTAGCTAAGCATTTGTACAAATTAAAAACATTGAAGAAGCAGCACAAAATAGCTATGACCCCACATATTCAGCCTTTAAAAGTCAACATAATAAGAAAGACAAAGAAAGGGCTAAGGCAACTGTAGCAGCAGTAGCAGAAACTCAATAAACAAGTACGAGACAACAAGGTAAACCACCTACCACCTCTACTAGCTATACTAGACCTGCTCCTACTACTGCACCCATACCGGCCACATCACAAAATGCTACATCGGGTCATGCACGAAACTTTGAGAGGAGAGACCCCTCTCAATACACACCATTGCCCATGAAACCTTCACAATTATTTGAACAACTCTTGAAGGCTAGGCTAATGAAACATAAATAATTGTCCCCCGCGGAAATTCAAAAACATGATTGATTCTGTGAATTGGTCGAGAACCCAAGCTTGGCAACACCGGATGAGCCCCCAGTTCCAAGAGGTTTTAGACTAGACCAGTTTTGTGAGTACCACCAACGTAATGGGCATGGCACCGACTATTATTTCACCTTGAAATAAGACATTCAATGAATGATTGATAGAGGTGAGATCACTTTTGATGAGGCCAACCCAGTCAAACCACAAAACCAGTCCATGGCATATTTAAAGATCCCCTAAATACTAAAGAAGTGCCATACATAATTAACACCATCTACACAGATAATAACTATGAAACACCAAAGAACCCCTTTGGAGTTCGTGTTCCCCCTACTACACTAACATCACCTCAACCTTCATATTCCCCACATGATCCTCCTACCCTGCAAAAACCATTGGTCATTTGAGTACCTCCCGCGGTGGCAATAGAATAGGTACCATCCCAAACCAAACCATTTTTTGTTCGTGACACCATCAAACCGGCCCACTCCCTTCGTGGTCCGGATGCCATCGGCAGTTGCTACGATAGAGGTACCAACTACAAATCGCCCAATCCCATTTGTGGTCAAGGTGCCTGGGCAGCCTGATGTCTAAGCTCATATGCCTCAGACACAATCCCATCCCACCCCATTCGTTATTCAGGTCCCAAAAAAACTTGATACTCCAACCCCAAATGTTCCCACACAACCCATGCAAGAGCACTTGGTAGATAGGCTCACCAGGGAACATTTGGAGAAGGAACGTTTGGAGAGGGAACGTTAGCACCTTACACTAGGGCCCCCAAAGCCAATTCTGTTAAGCAAAATACCTATGGCTCCTTCTAACAATGAGCCAAGCATGAGTTATAAAGAGGAACAATTAAGAATGCAACACATATCAAACCAAACAATCATGAAAAATAACACGAAAGTTACCCCATGTGAGATACAACTGTTAGGTCCAATGGATCAAGTGGCCATGGACAAGAATATACCCAATAGTAAAGAATTAGCTAACGCCCTAACATAGGTTATGCAAGCCCTTAAACAAAAGAACACATCATTAAGCTTGTACGACCTCATATTGACTTCACCAGTTCATCACGAAGCCTTAGTACAAATGTTAACATTGATCCTAGTTAGCGAAAACCTACCTGCAAATGAACCCTCTATACATGCGGTAATGTCTACACAACAACGATCCAAATCTAAATCATTAGGCTTTCACCTCAAAAACATTAAGATCGATGAGAAAATCAGAGATGTCACCCACGAACCCATGTTTATAACCATACGAGTTAATTAGTTCAAAATACATTGAGTACATGTAGATGATGGAGTAGCCATAAACGTAGTGCCTTATCCCATCATTGAACAGTTAGGGCTTATAGAATTAATTAAACCGACGTCTACGACATGTCTGAAGTCATTTAATGGGTCATGAGTAGTGGTTAAATGTACATTGACCTTGGATTTTATAGCAGGGGATTGATTCCCCACATACGCAGACTTTGTGGTTATTGATGAGATGCCTGGTTTTAACCTAATCTTGGGATGATCCTAGTTAGCCCAGTTCAAAGAGGTGTCTTCCCATATTCATCAAGAGATTCACTTACCCTATGAGAGGGGTAAGATCATTATCCATGGGGATACTGCTACATCCACCATCTCATCTCACACGGAGGCAAATTAAGGCTCCGAAGTTAAATTTGAGGAGCCTGAACAAGAGGACACTCCACATGAGCATAAACTTGATAGAATTTCTGAAAATTCCATACCGAAAGAAACAAACGAAACCCAAAGTGATGACCAACCCATAAATTGTGATCCCTCAAAAACCAAGGAAACACCACCTAACCCAGAAACATCCAAGGATACTGACTAAGAGCCTACTTCACCATACGTCTCCTGGGCAGAGCTACCATTCAACGTAATTAGCGAAGGAGATGCCAAGTATCAAATTGTACCCATTAAACTCACTCCTAACATAAAAACAAAAAAAAACAAAAAGTTATTAAATAATTAACAAACTACCCCAATCCACAATGATGTTAAACTATCACATGTCTGCAATGACATAAAACTAGCCATGGTCAGAAATGGCCGATTTACATCAAAACCCATCGTATCAGTTGATATCCCTCCTATTTATTTGTGGCCCGAAATGGCCTTAAACTAGAATGATCACATTGCAGTCTGTCATGACTTTAAACTGACACGCACGTATGTAGGGCCTGAAATGGCCTTAAACTAGAGCAAGTTTACTTTCGTTTACCTCAAGAGTTTAAATTCCCAGTTTACATTCTATGATTACATTTTCGCAGTACAAGTTACGCTTTCCTTTATATCTTCCTTTGGCATAGTTATCATTTGGGTTACATTTACACCTTATTTCATGTTTACACTTAAACAACAAAACAAGCAAAAAGACTTTTGCTCCATGTCCCTGCATTATTTCTTCTCAACATTCACGCAACTCTAAAAGAAAAATAAATAAATAGAATATGACAACAACAAAAATTATATAAATACGTAAATGGATGATTACAGAAGTTAACCAAGTTTACGCATCTGTTCATACGAAACACATTTCTGATCAAAAAAAAATTTCTTTACAACCCATAGAAACATAACTAATAACAACACCAAATTTAAAAACTAAACATCAGAATCAGGAGGGGCTTTCCCCTCAAACTCCCCTGCCTCATGAGTTTTCCCTCCACTGGGGCCACCTTCATAGCCACCGTCATCACCATGACTCTATGAAAAAAAATAAAAGAAAATAATTAATGAAGAAAAAGGGGATCAACATTTTCTACTAAAAATGAATAAAAAGTTACAAGTTTAAACAACTTACCAAAGAGGATCCTCTTAGTCCAAACTCTAGTCGACGAAGGATTTCTTCTTCAGGGACACTTGCCCAGTCTATTTCATCAAGGCTAAGATCAATATTGGCTAATGCCTTCCCTTTGTCTACAACAGACCAAGTAGTATGTTTAAAAGGAAACTTGCCTATAGAAATCTCCCCAGAAGTTGTAGTGATTACTCTCTTAGGAGATTCCATCTCTACCATGCTGTGCCTAGCAAAGGCATCAAACGAAGATCTTAAGCCTAACCCCTCTACAAACATCTCTAGTTGACACCTCTCTATGGATATCTCCTTTAATGATTTTTTATAATGGTACTTATGATTCTTTTCATCTTGGCCCCATTTCCGCACCTTAAAAGCAAAAGATTTCCAATCCTGACCCTTGAGATGTAGCAAATCAATTTTTTTCTTTTGCTTTGCTAGCTCCCAAGTCATAGTTACTTGGCGATTCAATAGATTCCAATATCTAGTAAAAGTAACCTTGGAGGTTCGCCAAGAACGATCACCCGTCAACCTAGCAGAGGCAAACTCATAGTGTGACTTAAAGTCATCTTGTTTTGCTAATAGTTTGGCAATCTCTTTTTCCTCTACCTGAATTTGCAACCATAGCTTTTCGATGGAATGCCTACAGGTCCAAAGAGACTTGGCATTTTGCACAACACATTCTTCCACCTCATCATAAATCTATCTTGGCACTTGCTCAATTTCTGATGGTAGTGTAGGCAGACTATCAATACAAGTGGCCTCAGATGGATCCCACTTTAGTTTAGCACCTATCAATATAAGGAGAATATACATTAGACATTGGACAGTAGAAACATATGCGAAAACAAAAAGACTCAAAATGCTTAAAGCATATGTACCTATTTCAGGATGAGCTTGTTGGATGCAATCAACTACCTCATTGATGATACCAAGGAAAAAATCCATTTTACTTGGCATTTTGATCCAAGTAAATGGTTCATTTGTATAAGATAGACCAACTTCAGTGGTTTTTTCCATTGGAGTTTTCATTGTAGGTATTTCCGAACGAACATTAGGAGTCATCCTAGTTTCAACATCTGCACCTTATAGCAGCAAAACCATAAAATCAAAACTCTAAATAATGGAAATGAAACAATTCAAAAATCAAATAAACATAATAGGAAGAACATACTAAAATCCCTTTCTTCTTCCAGATTCGAAGGATTGCCAAGGTTTAATCTTCCTTCGAAGAAATCATCGAACATCTCGTTAGCTTCATCCTGATCACCAGCGTTATCTTTTTCCATGGTGACTTCTGCTTGTTCCTTCGTTTCTTCCCTCAGAGGGACCAGGACTTCCATCTCGTCATTACCCACTTTGTTCTCCTCACCTTGGTTGATGGGGACGTCTTCCTCCTCTACAATCGGCACTAACCCCTCTCTTCTTACTTCAGGAGTTAGCTCTAATGACATTCATAAGTTCAACATCAGTTTGACATAAATGACAAAGAAAAAAAGTAATAATAATAATAATAATAATAAAATGAGGATAAATGAATGAATCAGGATTACTTACCACGTGCAGATACTTTAAACTGTATGCGTTTCACCTTTGGTTCATCTACAACTAGAGGAACCTTGCTAGAGCACTTAGGTCTTTGAACCTTAGATTTTGCCTTCTCGATTGTCTCCTTGATTACTCCATCAACTCTCCTAGCAGTATAGGGCATGCCACCTGGCTCCAACCTGATGTTGTCACACGTATGGATTGAATAACCAAATGATCCCCCCATTGTAATAGAGACCGATTCATCAATCCCTTCAGGAGCATCTTAAGATTTAGTCACTTCAAACAAGTGGCAAATCCACGGGTGAGATAGTTGGCCATGATCCCTTAACATGTACTCGTTACCCACACGAACTACTAGAAATTAAGCTAGTTGATGTAGGTAATCGGTGAAGAATGCAAAGGTAAAATGGAACTGTGCCTCAACATTCGAACACAATCTCACTATCTCTTCGTGGAAACCTGAAAGTAAAAACTGAGTCCAATTATAATGCACCCCAGTCTCCATAATCATGAGCATGATACACACAGATTCTACCCCAAAAGTATTTCACTTGGGATAGGGACTTAGGAAACACTCGTGCTTTGAACAGTGGATACAACTCATTTACTTCAGTTACTTTTGATCCTCCCTACATAGGAAATCCCGTAGCACCCTTAAGTACACCCAGCTAGTCCTCCAACTCACGAAAAACATGGACCTCTTTTTGTGCTCTATCCATAGTCACTCTAGCCCCATCTACCGGTACACCGAAGAGGTCTGAAAAGAACTCTGTCGACAGATGGAAAGCTACCTTAATTCCCTTGACACGAGTGCTATAGTAAGTAATAGCTTCGTTGAAAGAATCAACGATTACAATCATCTCGGTCATGGAGAAGTTAGGACTTAGAGTAGCAAACAACTCCATGAGGCCAACATCACTCAAGAAACTGATAATATGCAGTGGTGCCTTATCATGCAACCACTGTTGTGCACTATCGATCTCCCTGAATTTCATGGCCAAATTGCCCTTAGTCTAGCTAGTTGTTAGGGTGACTCCACAAGGGTGACATCCACTGTACGCACAGGGTAAAACCATGGAATCAATACAATCAATGAGGTAGGAAAACAAAAAAATGTGAGGCATCAAAAACACTATTACTTACCATTGGCCAATGGATTAAGACCATTAGAAGTTGAATTAGCATCGCATGGGAATACTGGCCCATTACGGGACCAATCCCCATGTAGCCATCCCTGAGCCTCACATCGTGCAAAATCCTTGGAGTATCGTTTGTGAAAATGGACAATTTCACCCTTGGTCTAGGCTAACACGACACCATGGAGAGTGGGAATTGCCATGAAAGTCTCTAAGGCAGTACAAGCCAATGCAAGTTCATCATCACCTATGCATACTCCTTCTTTATCAAATCGAGGCCTGTAGAGAAATGACGGTTAAAATATGAACAACCACTTAGCATCAAAGTAGAAACAATAAATTAAAAAACCTTACCTCTCTACCCTGTACACCATTCCAAGAGGATTCTGGAACAAAGTGTGCGCACGAGAGGCTAGGAACAAGGTGCTATTGATGTTGTGAGGGCTACATGATAATAGGTCCCATACACGTGTCAATGGACGGATGGATTTGGGCCCTCCGGAGGGACCATTCCCAACCTTAAAAAATCCCTCATCGACGTCGACCACGAAGGCCACTATGCCATTTGAGGATCCCAGTAACATAGTCTCAAGGACACTCCGTGCTAATTGTTCACTTAGGTGAGACCATATTACCACACTAAATCCTTGAAAGATGAAGGCAAGGAACTTATTGACACCCATTCTGAACCATACCCCATCTCGATCAATGGCCATATCAGGTACCGGCTCATCAGAATTAATAGTCCAAAACCACGCTAGAATTCCAACAAGCTCCACCACTAAGAGGGAAAGGTTTTAGACCTCTTCATGTATTCAAGAACCAGGATAAGTAAGCTGCACACACAAAAAAAGAGCTGAAGAGTAAATTTTACGCTAGGGGGGCCAGCACTTGGAAGAAGCTTAGCCAAGGTTCACGCTAGGCATGTAGGTCCTGCACGCTAGGAATATGGGTGTGCAGACCCTGCACATTGAGCATTTTGGCTCCCCCCTACACACTGAACATGTCACTAGACTGCATTCCAGAAATAAAACTGGCCGTACACCGAGCAAGGGAGACAAGGGTTGACGTTGGTCTGCACACTAATATCTACGCCAAAGAAACATGCTAGGCCTCACACAAATTCTATGCACCAAAATAAGAAAAAAAACCAAACACAAAAATAGTAAACAAAAACACAAATTTAGATAGAGGACCAGGGTCTACTGGCACATTGATCAAGACCATGATGGGATCATGGGCTTGGTCAGGCACCAAAGCATTGCCTCACTCTACTTAGCAAAGGTTAGGTTAGGCTCCTTCCTTTCCTGGTCTCTCACCCACTTTCCCTTTCCCATCCCATCGTGTTGCGTTCAAGACATTTACGCTGGATCAAGGAAGTCCACGCTAAAAATCCCTATCTAGGTTCACGCTGGGGTTTCCAGGGCGTTCCTGCTAGGGTTTCCAAGGCATTCACGCTGGGGTTTCTAGGGCATTCACGCTGGGGTTTTTCAAGGTGTTCACGCTGGGGTTTCCAGGGCGTTCATGCTAGGGTTTCCAAGGCATTCACGCTGGGGTTTCTAGGGCATTCACGCTAGGGTTTCCAGGGTGTTCACGCTGGGGTTTCCAGGGCATTCACGCTGGGGGCTTTCATTTGATGCTTCATGCCAGATCATTGCCTTTTCTACCTCCTACACACCAGATCCGATGACATAGCAAAAGTGCTAAAAAGCAACATCAAGGCATTCGCTTGGTCTTACACTGACATGCCTGGGCTAGACCCTCAAATAGTCTAGCACAACATCATACTTGACCTGAAGTTAAAACCAGTGAAACAAAAACCACGTAAGGTTAAGCCTAAGGTAGCATTGACAGTTCGCAATGAGATCACCAAACTTTATCAAGCTAGTTTTATTCAGGCTATTGACTACGTTGATTGGGTATCCAACATGGTCATTGTCCCAAAGAAGAATGGAAGCATTTGCATATGCATTGACTTCCAGGACCTCAACTTAGCAACCATAAAAGATGACTTTCCTCTACCTAGTATTGATCAACTGGTTGACTCAACCGTTGGGCATGCACTGTTATCCTTTATGGATGGCTTCTTGGAATATTATCAGATCCAAATTACCCTGAACATCAACTCAGGACAACCTTCATGACACCATGGGGGAAATTTTGTTATATGATGATGCCCTTTGGTTTAAAGAATGCTAGTTCTACGTATCAACAAGCGATGACCTTCATCTTTAGTGATTACATCCTTCACTCACTCAACGATTACGTAGATGATATAGTGGTTAAATCGAAGACACAAGAGCAACACATACAAGACTTAGACCTGGTACTTAAGCATTGTTTAAAATATGAGCTTAGACTAAACCCAAAGAAGTGTGTATTTGGGGTCAAATCATGCAAAATGCTAGGATTCATAGTTTCAAAAGCAGGGATTCAAGTGGACCCCAATAAGGTGAAGGCTATCACAAACTTGCAACCGTCAAGCAACCTTACCAAACTTCAAGGCCTACAAGGTAGATTATAGTTCATTAGGTGCTTTATAGAAAAATTAACCAGTAAGTTGAAACCCATGAACCATTTGCTATGCAAGACAATATCAAAACAACACTGACTCAATTACCCATAGTTTATCTACCTCAGAACAATAAACTGTTCTACATCTACCTTGCCACATCAAATTCATCAATAGAGTCTATGCTTTTTCAGAAATGAGATGATGGAACCGAAGTTCCCGTTTACTACTTAAGCCATGCATTAGTAGCCTATGAAAATAAATACAACGAGGTGGAGAGGTCATGTTTAGCCCTTATCTTTTCTTTGAAGAAATGGCGACATTATCTCTTTCGAAACCAAGTAAACATAATCTACAAAAATAATGTACTTAGAGCGATCACAAATAACATGTATCAATCAAGCAAGATAGCTCGATGGAAGGTAATGATCGCTGAGTTTGACCTGCATTACATAGCCCAATCATCCATCAAAGGTCAAGCTATAGTCAATTAGATGACCACATCACAAACACAAGATCAAGCAACAATTAATCTAGAGTTTCTAGATGAAAATGTAAGAACAATTAACATAGTGCCTGATAACTATGATGTGATATTAAACTTCGATGGAGCATCCACCTCCTGAGGGGGAAGTGCTGTCACCGTTATCACATATCCCTCTGGGGAGATCCAACCCTTTGCTTACTGATTTAACTTTCCTTGTACCAATAACGTAGCAAAATATGAAGGTCTCCTAAGAGGCCTCAAGGCAGCACAAGCTTCAAACATCACGCATCTCGTAGTTAGAGGCGACCCACAGTTAATCATAAGCTAGGTCAAAGAAATTTATGCATGCAAAGCATCTCATCTACAACCCTACTGTGACTTGACAAAACACATGCTGAAACAGTTTATAAATATAGAACTACAACATGTACCTAGAAATGATAATACCATTGCAGATGCACTATCCATGTTAGCTCTAAATATCTCACCTGATATGTTTCATGCGCTGCCTAGTTCCATAGCGAGCTACGACAAGCCCATAACTGATGCTCCTGATGAACTTCCCATAGCATCCGTTAGCACGACACATGTTGTAGAATGCTACGATGACATCAAAGAGTACCTTCTACATGGCGAACCACCTCAATATCTAACGAATGCTCAGAAGGATGCAGTACGGAAATGCTCTAGACAATATACACTAGTAGGAGGTACACTATGTCGTAGATCTTACGAGGACATCTTGTTAACATGCGTTAGTAGTACCGATCGCCAAACCATCGTGGAACAAGTTCATGAAGGACTATGTGGAGGGCACATAGCGCCTAAAGAAATGGCAACAAAAATCAAATGTTTAGGCTATTATTGGCCACATATGAAGTACGATTGCTTCTCCAAGGTCAAGAGGTGCAATATGTGTCAAAAGCACGGTAATCTTATACATGTTCCACCTAATGAATTGCATACGACTCAAATCACATTGCCTTTCCAAAAATGGGGGTTAGAAATTATAGGACCAATAACTCCCCCATCTTTTTTGGGACATAGCTTTATCATAACCAAAAAAAAATACTTTACTAAATGGGTAGAAGTTATTCTTATTAGAAAAACTGCATCAAAACAAGTATGCAACTTCATCTTATAAAATATTGTAACCCGTTTTGGCATCCTGATGACTATCATCACTAATAACCTGGCCACAATTAAGTAGTGTCAAAACAAAAATGTTCTGTGAGAGCCTAGGTAGTAAACACTTGTTTCCATCACCTTAATATCCTCAAAGAAATAGACAAGTAGAAGCCACGAACAAGATTGTCATCTCAATGCTCAAGAAGATGCTTACTTAGAGCAAGAAAAAATGGCACGAGCAGCTAGTATATGTGTTATGGGCCTACCAGACTACGCATCAGACATCCACAGGTAAAACACCATATAGTCTTGTTTATGGATCAGAAGTTGTTTTACCTCTGGAGTTGCAGGTACCATCCCTAAGGATCACACTCTCTAGACTCCTTGATGAAGGACAAAACAATGCCTTGCGCATTGTTGACCTCGACTCGGTGAAAGAAGAATGCACACGAACACTTGATCAAATCAAGTGTTACCAGAAGCAACAACGATGGTGCCATCAGCACAACATTCACAACTACCTAATCAAAGAAGGTGACCTTGTACTTAAGGCGGTCCATGAACACCTGGACAAATTTTCAACCAACTGGGAAGGCCCTTACTTGGTCATCAAAGCATACGATAATGGAGCATTTAAGCTAGCTGATATAAATGGTAATGAGCTTGCTCATCCAACGAACCACTTGTACCTTAAACCGTTGCACGTCTAAACATCGTAGGTATGTGTACGTCCTGGAATCATGATGGTAAACTGATACCACAGAATGTCCTGGTGTCATGATGGTAAATCGACACCACAGAGCTCTGTCTGACATGACATTAAATTGTCACACTCATTCACCATAGTCTGCTAAAACTATAAACTAGCTTGCCTCTTCATAATCCTCCACGACTATAAACTAGCATCACACTGTCCACCACGATGATAAACTAGCAACATCCAATGGGTTATGACGTAAAACTAACCCACAATAGTCTGCTAAGACTATAAACTTGCAAGATCATCTCTGGCACATTCATCTATTACGGTAATTCATGATATTTCTTCATCAACGCCTGCTGCATCATTCATCACATCAGATCTGACAACACTATTTCTGCTCATTTTGTTTGCCTTAAGTTTCACATGGTGCCTCTATTTGCATCGACCACATTCTTGACTAAAGTGTTCGTTAACTCATTCACTTGTGGTTTTCTTGTCTTCTTGAAGCAGGATGACACCCAATGGTGCTCGTACATGGATACACTTCATCACGGTGACAAGGTGCCACATTTTTTTTGATGCACGCAACCAGGTTAATCAATCTGTTCAAAAGTACGTTCCCAATTCCCAATTCATTCTCCATTTTCCCAACATTCTCATTCCCCTTCCTACCTGATTATAGTTCCCAGATACACCCAGTACACCCCAAAACTTTGAGCAAACTGTTGCATGTTGCGACATCCTCTAAGCAGTTGCAACACAAAGCACAATACATGGTGCATGACACAAAATTCAAGCGCTCAAACACAAGCAAGGCACAAAAAGTAGGCTCTTTCAAAAAGACAAAAAAAAAAGAGAAAAACCTAGATAAAAAGAAAAGATCAAAGAGAAAAGAGCAAAATGAACCACAAGACTCTTGGCACTTCCCATACAAGCCCCAGGCAGGAAGGCAGTTGTCTTGGAAAGAAGTACTCATGTCTCAAACCATCATGTTTCACCTCACGACATGGATTTGGTTGTCAGACAATGGGTTCCCTTAGACACTCCAAAAGGGTCCTATTTTTCCAAAGAATGCATTACCTCATCACATGGCTTTGGTTATGACAATGAGTTCTCTCAAACATGATACAAGAGACTCGTTCCTCCAAAGGACGTATTCCTCATGCCTTGGTTCCAAGTCTGCCAAATATTGGCCATCGACAAGGAACAACATGACTTGTTTGCACAAGATGAACACTCCTTGCCCACAACAACACAATCCCTTGATCAATTCCCAATCCCATAGTTGCAAACATCTCCACTAGACATCATCTCAAAACTTCATTCCCCAATCCCAGGTACTTCTGAACACGGTGCGAGGGCATCTGGCCAAGTGTCAAAGGACAATGCTACTAAGTTGCTTGTGGTGTTTTGTACTTCTTTATTGACACTTCTTAAGTCAATTCCTCCAACCTTCAACAAAGAGGGGCCAATGAAACACCCCAAAAATTTGAACTTGACACTTTCAAACAAGAATCGAGCTAAGTCATGATGCTTCCTAGCATGACCAGAACTTGCAAACTTCGCACATAGCATCAAACGGAGTCGAATCAAGCAAGTAAAAGTTCCCCGAGATTCGTTGGAGACTACATCAACATCTGGCAACAAGAACTACAAGTTTCAAAATCAAAACACTTAGTTTTTACTAAGTATACTTCTTGCACATGGGCTTGCATGCCTAGCATGTAGCCTAGCGTGCAGCTCAACATACAGCAACTTTTGAGCCCCAAAAATGAGTCAAAACATGCCAGAATTGAGTGTCTAGACCCCCCAGGACCTTCACCAAGCTCCCTAGTAACTCTCAGCCTCCTAAAAATCAAATGTTGGGCCCTGAAATGAGGCATTTACATGTGTGTATGCTGGGTTCATTTTGGTGTACGTTGACCAGCGTACAGCCTAGCATACACCACCAAAATGGCCCAAAACAAGCACCAAAGGGCAAGATTTTCACCTGAAATTGACTCCCAGAGGTAGGGAAACTATTGGGAATCATCTCAAGTGCATGAAAATCAAATTTTGGGCTCCAAATGATGTGTTTTCATTCATGCACGCCCAACATGCATGCCCAGTGTGCACCATCAAGGATCTCTCAAAACAAGCACCCCAGAATAAGATCTCCACCTACAATCGACTTTCAGAGGCAAGGCGATTGTCAGGCATCATCCCAAGCTCCCAAAAATGAAGATTCAACCTTGAAATGATGCACTTCCATAACCTACACGCTAAGACTACATACTCTGCATGCCCAGCATGCACGTCCAGTGCGCAGCACAGCATACACCACTTGAAGCCTTCCAAAACCATGTTAGATCAAGTCCAAATGAGCTAAAAATCTACAGGTAGCATTCTCATAACACCAAATCTCAAATGCAAGGTCATGTTCAAGATTCTCTATTGTAATAGTAATTTTCATTTGTAAAGTTCAATTCTTTTGTATTGGTCAACTCTGTACGCTGGGTTCATACACCCAGCGTGTACACGCTGGCATGCATCACGTTGTACAGTTGTAATATTCTTTGCACTCGGGCAATGCAACCACATGTCATCCGACCTAAAATTTTCTCACCAACGGCCACTCATACTACTCCATATATGAGTTTCACATCCTAAAACCTATAAAACCCCCAATTTTCCACCAAGCAATGGGGGGAGATAAAAAAATCACATTGGAAGACAATTGAGAACACCAACCTTGCACGCTAGACTTCTACCATGCACACTGACCATAAAACTTTCACACTAGGCCTGCAGTCCAAACTAGCATACCATCATCCCTCCACATTCACCGGGGCTCTTCATCTGCCTTGTGTCAAATCCACAACTACGTTCAGTCTGGTGCACTGTAATCTTCACTTTGCAATAAAATTGCTTCATTTCTAATCAAGATTTGTTACAATTTTCATTCATTCTGGCTTACCTCTTTGTTTATGTTCCTACACATTTACATTCTAGTTTACATTTATTACGCTGTTTACACATAACCCAACATATTGCACATCAGCATACGTTTGAGGAAATCCTTGTCTGATCCATGTATGGACCACCCAAGGTACTCTACCTTCGTCAGTTCCAGCTCACCCTCGGGCCAAGGTAGAGTCTTCTATGCCTATCTATAGATCTCTCAGTGTTTGTTTCATTCCAGCATTACACGGATGATTTTGGACAGTACAAAACTAGCATGGTATCATTTTGTGATTTCATCACAAACTACCAAGGCCAAATTAGGTCTAATCTTGCAAACCTTTTACTTAACTAGTCTAATGCTAGGATCAAGTATGATGTTCTGTTAGACTAAACATAAATCCAGGTCTGGCATATCTTCATATGACCAAGCAAAGGCCTTAATGTTATCTTGAAGCACCTTGGTGATGTCTCAAGCCTATTGAGGTTCCAGTGAAGAACTTAGTTTCAATGTTCTCTCCTTACCATTATGTGTCATGATAGGAACCTCAACTAGAGAGTCTTTAGTAGTGTTGTCAATCTCAAGGTCAAGGATTTTAAGTAGGTTCTCAAGACACTCTAGAGGTTTTTTGATATAGGCTATGTGGTTGACAAGACTCTCAAGCTTAATATCTAAACAATCAAGATTAATACATCATTCAACATCACCATGAGGTCCATGAAGGTTCAATGGCAAGGTGATTTGCTTCTAGGTATCCATACTCCAATCTTGCATATCAAACAACAAATAAGGAATTAGGCATCTAGATCCTAGCAACCAAAAAATTTATTCCATGGATATCATTAACCAACAAAGATTTGATTACACCTCATCAAGATTCATCAATTACAAGAGATATTGCTAAGACAATGATATACTGTTCTTGGTAACTCTTACCCATCTTAATACTATAATTATCAATTGATTAGGATCATTGTTAAATTTCTATCAAGAAAGTTAGTAACCATGAGCTGAATTAATCTTGTTTTGTTGAAATTGACTATCAAAGTAATTTAGAAGATTCTAAGTTATCATATGTGAACCTAGAAATCTTAGTTTAACAAAATAGGCTAGTTTGGTCATTTTAATTCTTGAAAAATCAACTTTATTTTTGAACCCTAAAACTATGTCCAATGCATAGTAGTCATCAAGATGATTCCAATGGTACAAATTTTGTCTCGATTGAATTTAGAGTTTGGGAGATATTGAAGTTTAAATTTTCTCGTTATATGTGCATTAAAATAATATTAAATTATTATTATTATTTTAAAAAGTGTCAAAATTTTAGGGTCAAAAATAAACCCAAAATTGATATTTATGATGCTAAACCCTTACCCTATCATCAATCAAACCACCACGTCAACCATCAAGGCAAGGTGGAATAAAATAGTAATAAAAAGTCTCTAAAATACTTATTGATCAGGAGGTCACAGGTTTGATCTCATGCCCCAAAATAATTTTAATTAAATAAAAATAAAAATAATAACATAAAAAAATTATTATTATTTATTAAAAAATGAAAAGAACTGATTGAGAGGTCGTGGGTTTGACCCCAAGTCTCAACATAGTTTTAATTTTTTTAAAATAAAATAAAACATAATAAAATTTCAAACAATAATAATAATAAATAAATAAAATTAAAATTAAAATTAACAAAATTTTTGCAAGCCACCAAGGCCCTATAGGCTATGTTGGCCATGCAAGGGCTATGTAGGCCCAACAAGAGTTGCACATGCCCTACAAGCTACGTAGGATTTGCTAAGGCCATGTAGGACCTATAGGCCACATTGGCCCTAAGAGGGCCACCACAACATGTAGGCCTATTCTAGCCTTGCCTAGTGGCAAAGATCCCCACCTTTGCCTCTAGCTATCCATGCTATTATTTTTGCCGCTAATGTCGTTGGTCTCCTCTCGTGCCCAGTGCTTGTCATCATGTCACCCTACAACTACAACCATGCCCTACAACCGTCATCCTTTGTGCCATGCATGCCTTGCAACTACACATCCTTCTATTATGCCTATGTACCATCCTCCACCACATTCTCTACCTTGCATGTGCACCCTCAGTTACCTCCTACACTACCATAAATTTCCTCCCATGCTGCCACAAACCACCTCATGTGCTACCATAAACTACATCCTATACTACTATAAATTGCCTCCTGAGCCATCAGAAACTACCTTTTACACCACCTGCACCATCACAAACCACCTCTTGCACTGCCATAAACTACCTCCCATGTCACCATAAGCCACCTTTTGTGCTACCAAAAACTACCTCTTACATCACCATAAATCACCTCTCCAAATGCTACTAGAGATTTCCTCTCTGCCGAACACAAGCAAGCCCAATCAAGGGGCCACACAAGCTCAGTGATGAGCCATGTAGGTTGTGAGATGGGCTACACTGACCCATAAGAGGATCACATGAACCTCAAGATGGTACATGCTAGTCCAAAGAAAGGTTGTGTACACCTTGAAACAAGTGTTTTGGGTGCAACAAAAATTTTCTATTGGTAGACAAGAAATTCAAATTTCTCAACAATTTATAGAAATTTCAAAATTCTTGTTAGCTAACAAAAAAATTTAAATTTTTTTTGTCATTAATTGTTAATTTAAATAAATAATGCACATAACTATTTTCAAAAAATCCAAATTTATGCCTTGGTAAGAAATGGAATCAAATTTTTTAATTAAGTGCACTTGCCCTGGAGTAGAATTGGGATGGGTAATCGCTTGGGAAGTCTTGTTTTTGATGCCAAAGTTCTAAGACTCCAAAATCCATAACTTTTGATTTCATAAGCCTTTTTTGGTGAAAAAAGAGTCATTTCCTATATATTTCTACCTTTTAGACCCAATGGTGAAGTCAGATCCATCTTAGAAAACCCCAAAAATTAGCTTTTACTCCATGTCCAACATACTACCTCAAGATCCTTAAAAGTTTAATTTTAGAAACACTTGAGCATACAATGTCCATTTTCAACATGTGAATAGTCATTTCCAACATTTTTCATCCTTTTGAACGCAATGGTAAGGTTAGGTTTATCATTTGGACACCTAATAATTCAATGATATCATAAATTCAACCTTTTAGGCTTTAAGATTTAGTGCATAACCCTTACAAATAGTCTTAAGATCACTATGGCATGTCATTAATTACATTGTTGAAGTCAATTTTCTTGAGGGTAGAAAGGCTGCTAAGAATTAGATAATATAGTTACATATTTCTAAAATTATATGATGTTATTAAATATTTCTAAAATTAGATAATGTAGTTAAACTAGTTGGAGAATTAATTATTGTATCAGTATCAATTGATTATTAGTTAATGACTTAGTCAATGTATTAGTTAAAGATTAGTTGATGTATTAGTTGGATAATTAGTTAAAGAAATAGAACAATCTTCAAATATCAAGAAAAGGGTATATATTAATCTATCTTGCAATTAAAACATTTGGAAAAACAACATGGAGGCTAAAAATATTGTTTCAAAAAGGAGTATGATACACATGAAGAGAAATGATTGAAACAAGATTCCAAGAATGAAAATGAAAGTTGCAACAAACAATGTACTTACAAGATCACTAGTGAGTGAGAAACAACATCCACTATGTCCATCATGGGCCTTGGATTGACATGAATATTGATATCCACACATCTTAGAAGAGTTAAAAGATTTGGATGGTGATGTCTTGTGCTTACAAGAAGTCTTACCATGGGAGCTTTTATATCAATTCCAACCAAACTTGGAAAAGATAGGATACAGAGGTATCTATAAGCAAAATGGTTCTTGTGGAATTTCTTCTTTTGAGTTGTACAAATTAGCATATTGTAGAAATTACAACATGGATGGTTGTGCGATCTTCTATAAAGAAGCCAAGTTTGAATTGGTAAAAGGATTTGAATGGAGTTTAGAAAATATGATTTTTGAAATTCCAAAACTTCAAATGATGGGAAAGAAAGAATAGTCAAGAATTTGGAAAAATCACATAGCCTTGGCAATGATTCTAAAAGTTCATCTTTTAGGAAGATGTGTATGCATGGTTAACACACATTTGATTACCAAACCAATATGTTCAAATGTTAGACTATGTCAAGGAGCATATTTGATTAAGGAAATAGAAGAAAATTTAAAGAATAAGTTACTACTAAGTTATACTAATCCAGTTCCATTTTTTTCTTTGTGGAGACTTCATTGAAAAAGTTGGAAGTAGCATTTATCAATTATTAAAATATGGATCTATAAAGAAATATCTGGAAGTTGAACCTAATTTGAAGAAGATGTTTCCATCAGTTCAGCATGCAATTCCATTAGCTAGTGTAGATTCTTCTTACTTTGAATCTTCAGTAGATAAATTAGACTGTAGAATTCAAAAACAAATGATGTTGATGGATAACACTCATCAAGAATTATAATTTACAAATTACTCTGTAATGATTAATGAAGATGGATCAACTACATTCTTCATTAAGACTTTGGATTATATTTGGTATAATGCTCGATTCTTTCAAGTTACCAAGTTACTAGAGTTGATTTCTAAAGAAGAAGTTAAGAAGAATCAAGATCAAGCCTTGCCATCCTAAACAAGACCATTTGATCGTATACCACTTATGGAAAAATTACAATTACTCCCATCAATTCATAAGATTGATCAAGATCAAGAAGTATCTCACTCTTACTTTTATTTGATTAATCTTATGATTTTATTCATTATTTAATTTATATTTCAATTAGAGAAGTAAAATATCTATGATAAAGAAAATTGGGGATAAAGAATTTTCCCTACCTTCACTTGGGTAACTAGATCGAAGTTGTAGTTTTTGTGACCTTGGTTAGGATAGGTGATTGGTGATTGATAAATCTTTAATTCACCTTTTGTCAATATCTTAGAAAATGAAGTAAGTATCAAGAAAGTAATATTTAAATTTCCATATAATTTTTCTCAAATATATCCTATCTACAAAATAAGTAAGAAACAACTTCAAGTTTAAGGGAGAAATCAAATTATTGGAGCACAGGATCATGAAATAAAGCATTGAAGCTAGAAAAATATAGAGAATGTGGAATTTTTCAGCGATGAATGAAACCTAAGGGGGATAGATTATCACATCCCCATTTCCAAATGATGATACTACTTAATGAAGATGGTGTCTCTTCATAACAAGTGTTATTATTATCTTAATAGGACCTAAAAGGACATGTTATAATAATGGACATGTCTCTTAAGGTAACCTTTGGCAGTTTGACCTAAGGCATTTATACCTAGGGTTAGAGGTTATGCCAGCATAGACTAGCAAAGCTGTTTCAGGCAAGTCATGGAAAGTTGGGTGAAGCAGGATAGGAAATGGACTAGCCATCCCTTCTAGCTAGGTCATAGGCCTAACTATGATGGTAGTGCTAGATTACCTCTAAGGGATAGATGCCAAAGGAAGAAAATCCTAAGAAACAATATTAGAGCATGATCTAGATATGTTATTCCATATCAATAAAGCATTATTTTCTTTTTCTTTTTACATTTTCCTATTATTTCCTTTATACAAAATGTTGAATATTACATATATTTCACATTTGGTATATTTTCTTCTTATGCATAGTATCTAATATATCATATATTTGACATTTTCCATGACATCTGGGGACCAGATGTCATACTAATGGATATTCAACCAATTTTGAGGCTACTAAGAGATTTGATGAGTGTTTGGAAAGATAGGATTGTAGTTTGGAGTCATTTAGATGCTAGATGGGCTAGGAATGGTATATTCCACCATGGACCATGCTAGGCTAGTGTAGTCCATCTCCAGGCCAGCATAGTCACACTATAAATCCATTTTTTGATAATGTTTAATACTATTTGTATGTCTACTAACTAGTAATTTTGACATTTGGTTACTAATCTTGGTCATAGGCCTCTTGGGCTATTGTACAAGTGTCACATCCTCATTCCCAAATGATGTGGTTACCTAATGAAGATAATGCCTTTTCATAACAAGTGTTATTGTTATCTTAACAAAACCCAAAAGGGAAGTTGTGATTAAGACCTAAAAGGGTGCATTGTAATAATATACATCTCTCTTAGGGTAATCTTTAGGGGTTTACCCTAAGGCATTTATACCTAGGGTTAGAGGTCATGTCAGCATGGAGTGGTAGAGTTGGTACAGGCAAGTGATAGGAGCTAGGAGAAGCAGGACAGGAAGTGGAACTAGAAATTTCAAAATGCCCATTATTTGAGGGTAAATTTAAAATTTCCATCATTAAACCTTTAATTGAAATTAAGAACATAAAAAAATAATTTTCAAATTTTAATTTTTCACATTGGTAACAACTAATACAAAAATTCCATAATTAAGTACTCTCACTGTGGAGTAGAACTAGGATGGTTGACCTCTTAAGAAGTCTCGTTTTTATGCTAGTTTTAGACTCCAAAAGCCATCACTTTTGATTTTGGAAGCCTTTTCTAGTTAATGAAGAGTTTTTTCCTATAGTTTTCAACCCTCCGGACCCAATGGTGAAGTCAGATCCATCTCAAGAAATGAAAAAAATCAGGTTTTACTTCTTGCCCAATATAGTGCCTTGAGATCCTTAAAAGTTTAATTTTCACACAACTTGAGCATATGATGTTCATTTTCAACATATAAATAGTCATTTCTAACATTTTTTAGCCTTCTAAACTCAAGGGTGAGGTTAAAGTTACTATTTGAGCACCTAATAATTCAATGATATCATAAATTCAACCTTTTAGGCTTTAAGATTTAGTGCATAACTCTTACAGATAGTCTCAAGATTACTATGGCATGTCATTAATTATACTACTAGAGTTAGTGTTATTAAGGGGGGTAGAAAGGCCATTAAGAATTAGATAATATATTTACATATTACTAAAATTATATGAGATCGTTAAATATTACTAAAATTAGATAATTTAGTTAAATTAGTTGGAGAATCAGTTGCTATATCAGTATCAATTGATTATCAGTCAATGAATCAGTTGGTGTATCAATTGAGGAATCAATTGATGAAATAGAATGGTTTTTAATGATCAAAAATATATATATGAATTCATCTTGCAAGAAAAAAATATGATAAAAGAACATGGAGACTAAAAATATTGTTTCAACAACTATGATACTCATGAAAAAAAAATGTTTCAGAAAAGAATCCAAGAATAGGAATGAAAGTTGTAAAATACTACTTGCAATATCCTTATGAGTGAGAAACAACATCCACTATGTCCATCATGGGCCTTGGATTGGCATGAATATCAATATACATGCATCTTAGTAGAGTTACAAGATTTGGATGCTGATGTCCTATGCTTACAAGAATTTTTTCCATAGGAATTTCTATACTAATTCCAACCATACTTGGGAAAAATGGAATACAAAGGTATTTATAGGCAAAAATATTCTTGTGGAAGTTCTTCTTTTTAGCCATATAGATTAGCATATTGTAGAAATCACAACATGGATGGTTGTGCAATCTTTTAAAAAGAAGCCAAGTTTGAGTTAGTACAAAGATTTGAATGGAGTTTATAAAAAATGATTTTTGAAATTCTAGAACTTTAAGTGATGGACAAGAAAGAATAGTTAAGATTTCAGAAAAATGACATAGCCTTGGCAATGATTCTAAAAGTTCATCTATCAGGAAGATGTGTATGCATGGTTAACACACATTTGATTGCCAAACCAACATGTTCAGATGTTAGACTATGTCAAGGAGCATACTTGATTAAGAAAATAAACAAAAGTTTGAAGAATAAGTTATTCTTGAGTTATATTGATCTAGTGCTAAGTATTCTTTGTGGAGAATTCAATGCAAAATTTTGAAGTAGTGTTTATCAATTCTTAAAATATGGATCTATAAAGGAATCTTTGGAAGATGAACCTGATTTGAAGAAGATGTTTCCATCAATTTAGCATGTAATTCCATTAGCCAATGCATATTTTTCCTACTTTGAATCCTTAGTAGATAAATAATATTCTAGAATTCAAGAATAGATGATGTTGATGGATAATACTCATCAAGAACCACAATCTACCAATTACTCTACAATGATTAATGAGGATGGATCAACAACATTCTTCATTGAGGCCCTAGATTATATTTGGTACAATGTCTGATTCTTCAAAGTTACCAAGTTACTAGAGTTAATTTCTAAATATGAAGTTGAGAAGAATCAAGATCAAGTCTTGCCATCTCGTACAAGACCATTTGATCATATACTACTTATGGTAGAATTACAATTACTTCCATTAGTTCATAAGGTTGATCAAGATCAGGAAGTATCTCACTCTTACTTTTATTTGATAAATCTTATTATTTTATTCATTATTTAATTTATATTTCAATTAGATTAATAGAATATCTAAGATAATAAAAATTAAAAATAAATAATTTTCCCTATCTTCACTTGGTTAACCAAATCTAAGTTGCACATTGTGTGACCCTAGTTAGGACTAGTGATTGGTGGTTGATAAATCTTTAATTCATATTTTGTCATTATCTTAGAAAATGGAGTAAGTATTAATAAATTAATATTTAATTTTCCATATAATTCTTCTCACCTATATCTTATTTGCAAAATAAGCAGAAAACAACTTCAAGTTTAAAGGGGAAATCAAATTATTAGAGCATAGGATCATGAAAGAAAACATTGGAGTTGGAAAAGGATAAAGAACATGGACTCGTTCAAGGATGAATGAAACCAAATGGGGGTAGATTATCACATCTCCATTCCCAAATGATGCTGCTACCTAATGAAGATGGTTCCTTAAGTGTTATTGTTATCTTAATAAGATTCAAAAGGGTAGTTGTAATTTTGACTCAAAAGGACGTATTGTAATAATGGACGTGTCTCTTAAGGTAACCTTTGTGGGTTTAACCTAAGGCATTTATACCCAGGGTTAGAGTTCATGCCATCATGAAGTGGTGAAGCTAGTACAAGAAAGTCATGGGAGCCAGGGCAAGTGAGACAGGAAGTGGACTAGACATCCCTTCTAGCTAGGTTATAGGCTTAATCATGGTGGTAATGTTGGATTGCCTCTACGGGATAGATGCCAAAGGAAGAAAACTCAAAGGAAAATTCTTAGAGCATGATTTGGATATGCTATTCCATATCAAGAAAGCATTCTTTTATTTCTCTTTCTACATTTTTCCTATTATTTCCTTTATACATAATTTGGAATATCACATATATTTTGCATTTGACATACTTTCTTCATACACATAATGTCTAATATATCATATATTTGACATTTTCCATGACATTTGAGGATAGGATGTCACAACAAGATAGATGGATTGATGGTGAATGTGAACATTCCACATATCCTATTGGATTACGTTGGGCATGCAATTCCCCCTCCAAGCTAGTGTAATCTCATGAAATATCTTATTTTGGATGAATTTTCACTTTTCCATGTTATGATTTATCAATGCTTATCTTCTTAGATTGGTTTTGAGGTTTGTTAGCATGGGTAGAGGACTAGGCTTTCGAGGCTTAATGAGATATGTTATTTATTCTAAGATTTCCATGTATCCCAGCCTCAATGTAGTTAAGCCTGGAAGTTAATAATGTTTAGCATAGTCACGGTGTTCTTGTTATTAGAGCACCCAATGGTCCCTACATGGAATTAGCAAGTTTTGGTCAAAAATATTCTCACAACCTAGCATAGTCTCAAGTTACCAACTTTATCACCAAGTGAAGTGGACTTGTAGAAAGAAACAAGGGTTTCAAGATCGACGCTTAGGTACAAATGGGTTTTGATGGTTTAACTTTTCAAAAATCATTATTTTTTCACACTTCTTTGCTATTGTGCCCAAGTTGGATCTCTATTCTATCCACCATCACTAGTCCCATCACAATTATAGTTGTTTTGCCCATGTAGTACTAATGTAGTCATCCCAAGACTATTAGAACCAAAGGATTTTCAGTGCTTCCTGTGCATGATCTTTGTACCATGATGAAAAAGAAGGAACCCATCAAGAATCCTTTGTTGGAGAAGGCAAAAATAAATTTCCATGTCCTTTCATGCCTTTCCCATCCTAGGATTGGAGAAGGTTCAACTATGATTTACCCCAAGCACACATCTATGGCCATTTTTCCATTTGTTCATCTATTCCGTGTGTTGGGTCTATTCCATTTCTTAGATATAGGCTTTTATATTAGTTATTTTTGGATTTTTAAAAAATTCCATCATAATTCTTGGTTCTTTTTATTTTTTAGATGTTAGTAGGACTCTAGGTTTTGTTTTCATTGAGGTATAAATGCTAGTTCCATGTTTTCCATGGGTTTTATACTTCTTCCCCTCCCTCCCAAAATCAATGTCACTTTCAAATTTTTTCTTCAAGATATAGTAATTTTTTTTTAATTTTCTATGGCTATGAAATTATTTCCTACTATTTTAATAGTAATTATATTTTTGAAACACTTGATTTTACCTCATGGATAATTATTTATGGTTGTTTCCATCAGGTTGTGTCAAGTGAGTTTTTTATTTCTTAGCCATTTTTGGTTGAAGTTGCGAACCTTTTTTGCAATAAATAGCTATGAAATTTTATGTTTAATGATATGTTTCTTTATTTTAGGATTCAAGGATTCAAATGAATTTTGAATCACTAAATTTGAAAAAATAGTTTGATTTTTATGTGTTTCCATCAACTCATAAGAAAATGGGTTTTGACTATGATGGCCATGGTTGAGTCAATTATATATATATATATATATATATATTGAACAACTGGTTAATATTTTTTATAGTTTCTTATTATAAGTTTTTAGTTTATGGTTTTACAATTCCAATGGCTATCGAATCATCAAAAAAAGATAAGCAGTAACTTTTCTAGAGATGTTTTTGTAAGGTTGTGTCAAATTGAGGTTTTGAGGTTGTTACGCATTTACCCCTGTGAAGATGGGCAATGTTGAGACCTTGGAAACAAATTTCGTCAATGTCCCATGATCCTAGAGATTGGTCACAATGTTAGGAAGGGTGTAGAGGTGGTTTGGATTGAATTAAAAAGTTTTAATATTTTTTATGAGCAATTTCCCATGGCCATTTTGGTATGCAATGTAAATTTTAGTTGAATTTCAATTATAGACTTAGGTTGTATTCTGAGTTTTTATAAATATAGAATTTGACATGGAAATTGAAAATTTAGTTCTACACTATGATTTTTTTGGTTTTAGTTCTAAACTATCAATTCCATGTTTTTGGCTATGATCAGTCATTATTACAATTTTAGCTTTAAACTCTCATTTTCATTAGATGTGAACTGTTTTAATTGGCATTTTTGTCTAATTGTTGTTTTCTATGTTAAATAGTTATAAGGCTAAAAATGTTAGTATGGAAGTTGTAATATTATCTTGTTATTATTTTGGTATACTTTCAATTTAGGTTTTTGGTTTGCATGATTATAAAGATTATATGTTGAATGTTATAGGGCCTTCTTGAAGCCCATCTTGGTGGTTATAGAGATGGTGGGGCTCCTGTGCTGCATCCATCTTCCAAGATTCAACATTCCAATTCCTAATTTGGAGTGGGGATGCCATGGAGTATGGTTTAGGCTACGGTTTAAGAACTTCCTTGCCTACCTACTCTAGAATTTTAGTGTCATGGTTTGGTCACACTTGGCCTTTGAGATAGCAATAGCAATAGTGAAACCCATTTTGCCTAGTTCCTCTAGCCTAATCATCAAGTTCATGATTTATGATCCTAACAATCATGTAGAGGGTGAGAGAAATGATGACACAACTACTACGGACACTTGTAAATTATCAAGATGTTCAAATTTAGCTAGTACAACATGGACAATAGATTGATTATTGACCATCATGTCCTTGCATTGTTCCAAATTCCTCAAGGCACCATCTACCACATAAATGGGTAAGTATAATTGTTATTAAATTTTATTTTAAGTTCATTGTTGTTTTTGGTGATATAGGTTATGATGGTTTGTGTTGTTTTACTTGCCTACAAGTTGAAGGTGGATGAGCAAGGATTAATTAAAGGTGACAACCTTTTACTCCTAGATCACATAGCATTAGAGGTATTTACCAAAAGCCAAATATGAGGCTTGTGATAATCAAACAAATAGAGGATGAATTTGATGGTTACATCAAACTCCATCCTAAGCCATATAGGACATGTTTAGCTAATGGATTGATAGATAGCTAGTGGGCTAACCCATCTTCTGATGTGGAAGCTAACTCATCTCCTAGAGCTCCTATGATGCCTACGTCTTATAGGTGAAGTATTTTTGTTTTCTAATTTTGCTATGTTTTTCTAATTATGTAATTATTAAGTTATTTTGATTTTGGTTGTTTAAGTGATTATACTTGTTTGGTTTTAACTTGGCTATATTTGTTCTATTTTGCTTTACATGGTGCACCTATGCTAATGGTAATGGGCCATATTTCATTATGTTGCAAAGGTCACTTCATTAGCTAAAGTTATGATTATCACTTTAAGATGGACTGAGGAGACCTTGATCCTCAAGCTTGGTAAGGTGAAATCTGCACTAGTTGTCAGATCAAGCATCTAAGGCTATTCATGTGAGGATCATTGATGCCAATCTATTTACCTCGTCATGGCTTGAAGCCCAATCATTCCTAATATAGAGATGTTGAACACCATTGACTCCTTTAGCCAAGGAGTCAAGAGGCTATCATCCACATTCATAGTGTGACTGTCATCTTGGACATTAATGCATCCACCTTTAGTGACCTATTTGGTATCCCAAATGATGGTATGCTAATTATCACCAAAGTAGGGAAGGACATAGAGCACTAGGAGAAAGTGGAGGAGTGGCTAAACACTCACCATGGTAATAAGGGATTCTCTCTAAGCTAATTCTAGGATCCAGATGCCAGAGATATGTATCTTTGATTTTGATCCCATGCATATCCTATGTTGCTATCGTAAGAAAAGATTATGGACATGGAGCAAGCTTGGTTCATGAAGAAGGTACTCACTAAGGATGATTGATTTAACTAGACTACTCATTTAGTTTTAGGGTTGCAATGGAAGATCCTAAAGCTCAAGAAAAATCTTAAGTCAAAGTTCCATGTGTATTTTGCACTCTTTGTGAGATTTGTAGAGTTTCTCATGGT
This sequence comes from Gnetum montanum, assembly GCA_015680685.1. Classification (NCBI taxonomy): domain Eukaryota; kingdom Viridiplantae; phylum Streptophyta; class Gnetopsida; order Gnetales; family Gnetaceae; genus Gnetum; species Gnetum montanum. The sequence goes on along the minus strand of MNCI01027259.1, from coordinate 147,054 downwards.
GAAAAAGGATGGATGATGAATTACTAAAGATCCATCCCAACCTACTAAGCCTTGGGTAAGGCACCTTGTCCCTACCATGCACACCTAGGACCCACCAAAATATGTGGATGAAGTGTTGTCTATCACCACCATGGGGATTGTTGGTACACATTATGCATTCCTAGATAGCACATGGAAAGATCCCCATGTTGATTATGGGAGCATTGAAAAGGCCAAAATATTACTTGCTGAATTTGAAGGTTCAACTAGAGAAAAACTTAAGAGGCCTTTGGTGAATGAGACAACACCAATGATCAAGGAGCCCTCAAGAAAAAAGTTCATCATTAAGCTTTGAGGGGTGTAGCATGATGTGAGAGGTATGTTTTATTTAATTTATTTTTTCTTATTAATTTTTTTTTATAATTATGCTTTTAAATTGATTTAATATTTTTTTCTTAGGAAAAATGTGCTACATTACTCTAAGTTTTACAATTGTTTTTCTTCTAGATAAGCAACTAGAATAGGAGGCTATGGTAGCAACAACAACAACTAAGGAAGAGTGAAGGTGTTAAGAAGAGGAGGAACTAGAATGTTGAGAAGAGAAAATATTGAAACATTATGAAAATGAGTTGTTGCAACACCAAGAGGATGAGGGTTCACCCCTCCTCCCATGGACCACTTTGATGCCTTACTTGAGGATCCACACCTAGGTAAACCCCCTGTTGTCTTGTTCGAGGGTCTTTTAGGTACTCATGATTTTCAGTTTGATACGTTGTATGCATTATTATTTCATTGTTTCATGTTTGCATTTGGCTATAGTGGTTTATTGTTTATTATGCTTTTCATAGCCCACGAGCCTCAATCTTAAACTTTCATTTTCATCTTGTACATGCAACCATGGGTGGATACCCCCAATAAATTTGAATTCATGTAAAACATAGCTAAAGATATGGTCAACTAGTTGTAGTAGATAACTCCTATAGTTGGTAAAATTTCTAACCCATTTTTCCTTTATCATTTACATTTTTTCATTTTCATATGATTTTCTATGATTATGAAATTTTTACTATCTTTCATTTTTAGTTATTGATTGGTTTTATTTGTTGGTTTTTATTGTTTTATGTTGATTACAATGTCTAAACTGAGATGGGATCCTAATTGGCACATAGAGGTTACCACATTGCCTCATTTACCTCTCAATGTAGAGAATGTCCCACAAAAGCTATATGAGGGTGCCACTAGATATGCACTCTCATGTGTCAAGTCTTTGTGGGAAGACAAATGCTCCAACAAGTTCCTATGAGAACAAGTTGTATCATTGACAAGGAAGAACTAGAAGTTGATAAAGGAGGTCAAAGACCTCAAGGATCATAAGGACTTCATAAAGGCCCAAGTGTCCAACTAGGACTCCTTGCATACCAAGGAGATAACTTGGGCCCACTATTGGAATGTGATCCATGGCAAGCCTTCCTTTTCCAAAGAGATGGCAAAACAAAAGCTTCAAATTGATCTCATAAACCATAATACTAGTGAGTGGAAGGATTACTGTGCTTGGTTCCTTGAGTGGGGTCGCATACAAAAGGACCACAAGAGGATGTACAAGGCTGAGCAGAATGCCTACCTCAAATGGCTATAGGAAAAATATACATAAAAGCGATGGCTAGAGTTTTTCATGATGGGGATTAATGTAGAGGATACTTATAAGATGTTTGTGAAGAGTATGGTTGTAGCTAACTCTCCTACTCACCAAATGACTGCTACCTCAGGGGAGGTAACCATTGTCAGATTTTTACATCAACCACCTACATGGAGTGATGTCAACAAGAGGAATATCCTCATAGGTATTAATCTTGGAGACATTGATTGGGCCAACATGACTGAAGATCAAATCCTCCACTGTCTAGAGGTTGGTCTTCAAAACTTCCCTGTGGAACATGCTTCTTTAGAGTCATCTTAGGTTTGCTTAATTTATTTTTGGTTTTATTATATTTTAGGTTATTAGTTTTGATTTGTTACTCATTGATTTTGTGTTATCATGTTATATGCACCAGATGATAGCAATGGCCCCAACAGCAAAGGTGGAAACAATGCTCCGCCCCCTCCTCTAAATGTCCCTTAGTATTATCCAGTTTCCACTTATTATGATTGTCAACTTCAATTTTCATTTATTGATTTGATTTTACTTTGATGATATTGTATGACTAATGTTAGCCAATTATTTAGTTGGAGACTATTTATGTTATTTTTACAATCTATTATTTAAATATGTTACCACACCATGTGGTTATGGTTGTGATTTTGTGGAAATTTTATTTTAATTTTAAGCTTTAGTTTTGATTTTGGTTATCATGTTCTAGCATTATAGTTTTATTATGGTTTTATGTTATAATTATTTTTTTAAGGATACATTAGCTATCTTAGTTATAATATGATAGCAGGTTGAAATGGCTAGGTAGTAAGGCTATAGGTTAGATCATAATGAAGTTATAATGGTATTTTCCTATTTAAGGCCATGGTGGGCCATATGATACTTGCCAGTTTTAGGTCATGACAAGCCCCAACAAGAAAAGATGAATTTTTATCTATTTTACATTTTACAATTTTTATGGAATCTGCAGTTCAAAATGCTTATGATTGTTTATGTTTAAAGGATTTAAAAGGAAAAGCTTCAAAAAAATGGCAAACAAGAGTAAACTCTAGGATATGATGTTGTTGCTAGTTTAAGACAATGGTAGGCCATATGGTTTTGTCAATTTAAGGCCATAATGGGCTATACAATAAAGGAAAACATAAAAAAAATTATGGATTTTTAAAGTTTTAAAATTTTTTATAACATGTTTTTTTAATAAAAATAAGAAAAAAGGCTTTAAAAGTAAAATTCACAAACCAAAGTAAACTCGAAGTTATATGAAAATCTAACTTTAAACTAAAATAAAGGTAAAATGTAAACTTGGCTAAAAGGCTATATGTACATAAGGTTACATGGTCACGAGTGCATGACATAGGAGGACAAGGGTACACATCACTCATGTAGATGTTTCCTAATCTTTGAGATATTAGGAAACATGTATGATCTATGTTGCATAAGTTTGTATTCCCCATCTCCTTCACCAATGATGTTAAAGGGGAGCTCCTTCCATGATGCATCAATGGGCCCATCGTTATTTATCTTGGCCTCTTTTGCCACCTCATACTCTTCAATTTTGTGGATAATAGTAGAAGTTTCTTCCTGAAACTCTACTTTAAACCTTGTTCTACATCACCAATTTTGATCACTAGGGGTACCGCATTATCACCATGAATTATTATTTCACCTCTCTAGTAAGGCAAGTCAATCTCTTGGTGGATAGATTAAGACATGCCTCATAATTGAAACATCCAAGGCCTTTCTAGGATGAGGTTGAATCCTAATTTTTTCTCTACCATCAAAAGGTTTTACATTGTGGGGAATTTCTCCCCTACCATCAAATGTAGAGATATGGAACCTGTGACAACAACCCATGATCCATTAAAGAATTTAAGGATTGAAGTTGTTGTATCTTGTATTTGTTCTATCAAGCCCAAACATTAAACAATGGTGTAAGGTATAACATTTTTTGCTGCCCCATCATCAACATGCACCCTATGGATTTTATACTATCCAATACTTATCATTATAAATAGGGGTGCCTTGGTTACTTTTCTATTTGAGGTTTGTCTTGATTTTGCTATTGTGAAACACTAATAATGTTGATCTTGCTTCCCTCAGTGAATGAGAAACCATCATTGCATAGATGGATTCTTCATTAGTGGGGATATCCAACTAGTGCTTCATGATGTGTAGAAAAAGTCATGACCAAGTCATACAGGCTCAAGGTTGTGTTCATCTATTTTAGAGACTGCTTAACCTGTTCCATCCCATTGAAGAAGTCCTTGTAGTTGGTTATGGGATTTTTCATTCTTATTACTCTAGACTTCTTCCATGCATTCCAAAACATGAACTTTATGTTTGGATTGTTGTGGCCTAGCCTCTTTACCTTTTTCTTGGTGTTTAGGAACTTCCCATGACGTACTAGTTGAAGTAGCTTGGGTCATTGAGGCAATGGGAACATATGAGATGGGAGTGGGCTTCAGCAGGCACACTTCCTTCTATTTCTTAGTTTGTTTATCACTCTTATTCTTAGGATTTTTTTCATTCTTCCTCTATTGTTAGTTGTTGATTTCTTATTATTATTAATTGGCTTGAAGGAAGAAGCTATTACATTAGCCACAACAGGGGGTTATTGTTCAACTACATGCGTGGACTTGGTTGTAATGGGATAGGGCATCCTAATGATAAAGGGATCTTTGGTAATGGTACCCTTATAACAGAGGAGGACCTTGAGCTAGCAGAAGTTGAAGGGCCCCTTTCATTGCAAGAAGGTACCCAAATCACAAACGATTACCTTGCAAGCCTTCAGTTGTCATCACCAGTGAATGTCAATATGATGTAGGATCTATTGTTGAAGTTCAATGGGTCTTTTTGCACATGCATTTATTGGTTTTGAAACCAAATTGGGTTAGATGCATTAAGGACTAAATCTCCCCTATCTATCATCTTTTGGAGTTCATCTTTTAGTGCAAGGTAAAAATCAATATCATGACCTGGCAGTTGATGATAGTGGCAAAACCAGTCAAGCTTAAAGTACTTAGACACTAGAGGGTCATCCTTGGTTACCCAAGTAGTGTCTTTGGAAATTTTATAGAACCTTTCATGTCTCTTTTGGGCATTCTCAGTCATTTTCTTATATTGGATTCTACCACTCTTCAATAGTTGGTCTATGAGTTTAGATGGCTTAAAGGGTAACTTGGTATACTTGCTACGATCCTTCTACTTCAAATTGGGCCTAGACATAGTTGATGTGGTGGCCCTAGAGGTTGATGGTTAACTGGTATGGTTATTAGTATGGGCATTGGGTTATTTAGGTTTTAGCCCTTGATTGGTTGTCTTGTTCTCCTTGATTACTATTGTCATCACCATGTTGTTTTTCTTACCCCTTTCCTTTTCCTTTCATGCATGTTTGTTTTTATATACCACATAGGCAAGATCATGGCTAGCCTCCACAACATCATCTATGTTCTTAGTTTGGGAAAGGGCTTGACTGAGCAACCTTGGATTAATGTCATATAGCTTGGACTTGATGAAATCATTAACTACCTCTTTGAATATATCCAAAAGGTGAGTTTTAGCTATAGGTTTTGGTATCTCATTAAGCAAATCATTCCATTACTAGATGAAATTTTACACTAATTCAAGAGTTCATTGCTTGACCTTCATCAGTTAGTAAAGAATGATGTCAAGCTTCAAGGTGTACTTGAAGCAATTAATAAATTCTGATATCAGGTCTTCTAAAGAGGATATAGACCCTCTACGTAAGGTGTAGTACTAGTCAAGAGCTTTCCCTGTAAGGATCATAGAGAATATTCTCATGATTGTGTGCAACCACAGTTGTAACAACAAGCACTTAAATCATAAGGTTATGAGGTGAGTGTTTAGGTCATCTTTGTCATTGTACTTTGTAAATTGAGGGATGAGGATGTGTTAGAGGTGCAAATGCAAGACTAATGGGATCATTCTAGTAAAAGTTCATGATCTTAACACTTTGAGTTGTAGAGGCCTTAAGCCTCTTCAACTTCTCAATTAGGTCTTGGATCATTTGGAAGGTTTGATCTAGATCCTAGGATGTTGATGCCAATTTAGGGATCTACACAAAGGGCTACAACTTTTTTTGTAAAGCCTATGGCCTTGCAATTGATTAGGGTACTAAGGGGAGAGGTTGGGTTATTACAGTGGAAAGTGGACTAAATAGATAAAATGATTTTTGTGTTGGTATTTGGGAAAAATTGGGACAAAAGGGGTATGTGACCCCTAGGTTACATGGGATCCCATGGTGGACCCCATGTGGATGGTAAAAGGGTTAGTGATGATGATTACCATTGTTAGTGGCTGCACTAACCAAGGTTGGATAGCGAATGACATGGAGAAATGAAAAGTAATTAACTATGACATTGATTATATTTGGAGTGTAGCTATGACTAGTGTTAGCCTAAACATGGTTAGGTAAGAAGGAGAAAAAGGTTGAGGGACATACCCCATGGAAGAGGCAACTAGGGTGGAGGTGGGCAAGATGGCTTTAGGGGTGGATTATTGAAAGAGGCCCCCTATGAGGTTTTTATGTTCAGACTCAATCTTGAACTCATCCTCTTTTTCCTCTTGCTTATCTAAGATGGCCTTCTCATCTTCCTCATCCATCTCAATCACTTGAGATAGGATTCAGGCATATATTTCCATTAGGGATATTTTGTCATTTGGGAAAGGAATGTATTCCTTCCCATCTTCTTGAATCAGCTTATGTTCCCATTTAGCTTCTACTTCCATTCTTGGAATTAGCATGCCAACCTAAATTTTCACACAAATGAAGTTATAGTGATCTTGGTTTATCACAGAAAATTCAAGACTTTGCCTCCTAATCTTTAGGGATTGTCTACATTTTTCTACTATAGGGTCTTTGGGATCATACACCATGATGGCCTACTAACTAGATGCATCGTTAGTAAAGTTAAAGGGCATAATGGTATATTAATTGAAATACATGATGAAAATTGTAGTTTTAGCTTCTTTACTATTTTTAGTAAAAATATAATAAGTGGGATAATCCACTAACATAAGTATCTATTAATAGAAAGTTAATGAAAAAATGGTACTAAGTGGTGAAAATGGATAAAGTGGTTTTTCTACCATATGGAAATGGGCATTTCTGAAAAAATAGTTTTTAGTATACAGGTGTTACAATGGATGGGTGTTATAGTAGACCAATGCTTTAATAGACTGGTACTATAGTCAAATACATTGGCTTCAAGAAAACTAGTAACTACCATGAAAATACAACAAAAACCCAACTACATTGGTTTTAAAGGTTTTAATGGAATTGATTTGAAAAATTGAAAATGTGATAGTTGGAAAAGGGATTTTTGCCAAGAATTTAAGTGAAGACCCCCCTTCTAGAGATAGAAAAATGTTGAAGCTAGAAATTTTGGTTTCTTGAATGTAAACCAAAAATTTTGAATGCTATAATAGTTTTAACCTCAAATTCAATGGCCTCCAAAAATGGGATTCAAAGAACCATGGACAATTTGGCTAATAACCTAGTGACTTACAAGAGTGTTAATAGAAACAAAGATGAAAATGATAAAACATAAAAATGTAAAAATGGAAATGAAATTTGTAGATCTAGAATAAAACCCAAACAAAAATGAAAACATGAAATTAAATCTACACACAATAAACTAAGACTTTATTAAAATTGAAAATAAAGTATAGAGTTTAAAATGTATAGATTGTGTACTAGGTGTTCAAGAAGTTGTTGCTAAAGATTTTGAAAGCCATTGAAACTTGCAATCTACACCTAAATCTCCACAATTTAGATGTTTTAACACTCCCATTTTTGGCAACTCCTATTGGTTTTTTCACAAGATTTGCAACTATAACTATAAAATGGTACTTTATTATTGGTGCAATGGTAGTATGTGGGTGTCTCTGTGTCCAATGTAGTAACAATTTTTGCTACCAAAGTATATAGGTTCTTACAAAATCTTTTTTGGTTGTAAGATTTCAAAAAATTCTATTGCTTGTATGAAAGTTGGGCACCAAAATAAAGTTCCTACATTGGATTTTTATAGGATGGATTTAACTATCTTTGGACTTGCACACCACTATCGTGATCACTAGTAGATTGGTGTTAGTTTGCAAGTGGCAACGATCATCTATTTTCTACGTAGTTCCCTTTATAGTAATTCCAAAATAGCATAGTACCCAAAACCTAATGAAATTTTATAACTATGCTGGCATCATTCTTACTATGCTGAATCCCCAACAATTGTGAAGTTGTTGGAATAGGCAGTTAACTCTAGTGTTGGAAAATACTACATATTCTATTGTTACATTGTCATGTTATTATGCTATCACGTTGTGATACTATGACACTGTGATGCTATCACGTTGTCATGCTATTTTTCTATCTAGTCAATCATCCCAATAGTCCTAGCAAAAGGCTTTAGCAACTTTTTGAGAGTGGATCTCATCTAGTTGCTAATTGATTTAAACCTTTTCAACTAAGGAGAGGCCTAAGAAGGTGATGTAGATCCCTTCTTCCTTATCCTCTAAGGTCTAGTGCTAGGTTCTAGAGCTTTAGAGTAGGTGGATATTCTTTTCCCTAAATACACATCAAGGATTCTCTTACCTTTAAGAAAAGGCATATCAAGAATGGGAACTCCTCTCTAATAGATCAACAAACTAATGAGAAAATGATGCCCATAGAGTCTCTCCCTATTCAAGAGAGCTAACATGTCTCTACAAAGGATATGGCCCAAGTCTAATGGTTAACTAGTGAGAAGGAAATAAAGAACAGACACTTGAGCTGACAACAATTAGCTATAACTTCATTCTTTTACAATAATATTATATAATACAATGAGATAGAGGGTGGAAGCATCTGAATCCATATAACCTCTAAGTACTTTTCCACTATGTAAAGGAAAATATTGATTAAGAAGAGTATCAAAAAATTCATCGTGGAAAACAAGGATTACACCATTTATGAAAATATTAGACATAAAATGGATTATAATTCTAAGAACATGAAAACTAGAAATCCCAAGAATAGCATTGACAACTTGTGAAGTAACTTCAATTAACATTCCCCCAATAGTGGATCAAAAGTCACCAACAATATAATTAGTAATTGCAAAGTTACTATAAAACTCCTTGATTAGGATTTCAGGGATACAAAAGTTCATGGAAATAATTGACACCCAATTTAACATTTGGAAAAATTTCATTAGCTCCTTCTGATGGTGCTTTTGAAAGCAAAGGGATTACTTTTAAATAATTAATATAGTTCAAATTACCTCAAAATGATGTTGATATTTTGTGTACCAAAAATGAGAAGTATAAGTGTTTACACTACTTGATGATGCTCCCTTCAATTTCCTGATCTTTTGAGAAGAAGCCTTGGATGTTCCAATCATTTTTTGAGCCATAAATTTGTAAGGAGATGCATAAATCACCACTATTATGGAAGCCCTAGTTGTCTGCTCTTAGTCATCTATGCTTGGATGTGGAAGAATGTGGAAAAAATGAAGTATTCGCTTTATATAATCATAGTCATTGATGATCTTTTATGAAATGTTAAATGTCAAACTTCACCAATAGATTTCTATCCTACATCTACTAGAAATCCATATTGACATCTAAATCTTGATGTAGATTTTTATGCCTAAATGTCTATGTTCCTATGTAAATGTCTAATGATAGATTTCCATGAGTAGACATCTAAGCAAGCAGTGATACAAGATAAGAAAGGTTTATGGATAAGCTACCATATATTATAGTCTTCTACATATTTTAAATGAGATGAAAAAGTGATTACCTTGTTTGTTGATGGTGATTAATATGTCTAAGGAGATTGGAACTAAGGTTCTTCTTTTGAAGGTCCTCCTTTCATAGCAATTTTATTTATTTCTAATGTCTTTCTTCCTTTCAAAAAATTATATAGAATTCTTTCACTTTCTTCTTTTTGCTTGATTCTCCACACCGTTTTGTTCTCTATACCCTTTTGATTTGTTCTCCATTCCTTTTTCCCTAGAAGATTTCCTTTCTAGGTGCATTTTAGTAAGACCAAGGAGTCCTATGATATGACTATGTGCCAACATGGTAATAATTGCAATCCAATTGATTATGCCCAAATCTATCACAATAATAACATATAACCTTTCAATTGTCATTAGAGTCATCCAACCTTGAAGCTAACCTTTGTTTGAAAGTAGTGCCTATTGATACCTCAATCTTTGGAGTAGCCTCCAGTTTGGATGAATTTTATGTAGATTCTTCTTCTTGTTGACAACATCGTAGTTCACTTTTATCATGTGGACTTCTTCCTTATCTTAGAACAATGTGAAGGGATTCTTTCCCTTTAACTAGTCTTTCATTTACAAGTGTGGTATTTGCAAGTTCTTTTTTCATCTACTAACAAGACAAGGTTCGTTTTTTGTTCTCAACCCCTAGGAATGAGTTTTTTTGTAAGAGGTCTAAATATTTTGTATTAACTAGAGAGAGATATTGATATTTTTCTTTCAAAGAAATTTTTATCTTTATACAAAGATTTTGGAAGTATAATAGTTCATTTCACAAAAGAGCATACCTTTCCTCATTAGTTTCAATTACTTGGTCAAAATCTTTGATTGTATAATTATAATCATACAAATGAGCTATGTAGATGATATGTGAGTCCTTTGTAGTGTCATCTTCCTCTTCCTCATTTTATTCTCCATCATCCCAACTAGTTTAGAAGTTTTTCATTTTTGAATCAACTTCATTTTTACCTCTTTGTTACATCCTGCTAGTACTAGGACATTTGAAGGCCACATGGCCTCTTCCATCACATACCCAACATTCTATAAAAAATACATCAAAATTTAAATTTGCAAAATTTTTACCTTTCTCTTCACCTTTGTATTGCTTGGGAACTATTTGATTAAAGATTCTCCCTTTCCATGCAAGATGCCTTTGAACGTTTCTTGATAGAAGAGCTAGTTCATCTTCACTATTCATATTTTGTTCAATCGGATCTTTTCTTCTATAATGCTAATTTTAGGATGATAGTATTTTACTTTATTGCTCCTTCACTTATGAGATTCATCTCATACGCAATCATATCACCTTTAAGCTTTCCAAATTTTAGCACCAAAATGTCACTAATTTCTTCCATAGAATTGACCTTGGATATGAACTTGGGCTATAAATTTCTAATCATTTTTATAATTACATCACTTTCTAGCAAGTCCTTACCCATCCCTATAATTGGTACAATAAGATCATTTATCCTAAATAAGTAATCATTATTCTTTTATCCTTCCTTCATTGTAAACTTGTCATATTCACTTTCCAATTCTAAGAGTTTTAATTGTTTAACTATAGATGTACCATCATAAGTTGCCTCTAAGTTTTTCCATATTTCCTTAATGGTTTTACACCCAGCTATTCTATTAAATTCATATTTATTCAATTCACAATATAAATAATTTTTAGCTTTTTAGTCATACATGAACTTATCTTTTTCTTCAATAGTCCATTTGCTTTGTGGCTTGAGTGCTTTTGTGGCACTATTGATGAATGGTGTGTAGCCTTTAAGGATTGACTCCCATACTTTGAATTTCATGGATTTGAAGAATCCTTGTAACTTTGCCTTTCAATATGTAAATTCAAACCCATCAAACATTAGTGACTTGATGTAAGACTTATCCTCCATTGTTTACTCTTGAAATTTGAAGCACGACCTTGAGAATACTTGGTTATAATACCATTTGTGTGTCAAAAACATAGAAGGGGGATTGAATAAGTTCCCTGATTTAAATTTTTAGCCACCAAACACAAGCAAAGATTTTACATGATTTCCCAACTTGAGTACATCCACATTTTGAGGATAGAATCCACACACATCTTCAAGCTTTGTTTCTTCAAAATGTAGTTTGAAGGGCACCACCCCTATAAAAGCTTTGAGCTCCACTCTAGAGCATTTCATTGCCATGAAATCAATAAACCTCATAATCTCTCAACAAGCTCAAAAATGTGATTTAGAGGATCCCACAAGCTTTACAAAAGTGAGCTCTACATTGGAGTGTTTTGTCATTGTAAAACCACTCAACCCCACATGATCTCAACAAGCTCAATAAAGATGCCTTTTCACAAGAAGCGCATCAACCCCTCATACCTAGAAGAAAGAAAGAAAAAGGAATAGGAAAAGAGTGTAACTTGATTTATAAATTCTTGTACTTAAAGCTCAATACAATCAAAATAAGAAAATGATGATAAAAAGAAGAGAAAAAAAATTCACTTTAAGTACCCAATGATGAATTTTTAAATGAATAATGCTTGCATAATTTTTAAGATTTTTACTTTGTCTTATAGCGTCAAAGTTTTTGAAAACTCCTTGGAATTCATGTAATGGCTATCAAACCACTAGTATAGATGCCTACTTTGAAGTTTATACATCTATCTAAGAGAGCCCCTGTTGGCGACTGTTTGGGACGTGACCGCCAACGAGTGTCCTCGAACAGGATTTAGGTGCCTACTAGTCTCTGGCAACACCAAGGCCTAGATATCTCCAAATAGAATTAGTAGTTAATGTGAGTATGTGTGTGTGCTGTTGCAGCGTGCAGTTGTGAAAAATGAAACGATTGTGTTATGTGTAAACTATAGATGACTTATCTTAAAGAGATTCAGCCAACTTTGCCAAGTACTGTGAGTTTTTGAGAGTTCTTATTTTGTTCAATTGCCTAGTCTACGTGGTCCTTATAATACCTACTTTTAACAAATAAAATTTTGCAAAAAAATTTAAGAAAAACTCCGTAAATGTACTTCTAATTTTCCCCGGAGAAAGAGATAATTCCACAAGAAAACTAGAAATAGAGCAAGATTCAATGGAAATAGACAGAAAAGAAAGCAGATTTGCATGGACCTCAAATATATAAACAAGGTAAAATGACATGAGTAAACACTTTGCAATAAAGCTATCCCAAATTCAATAACTATGAATTGTTCAAACTTCCAAGGCTCAAATAAGCAATTTCTTCAAGACAATCCTATTATGCTACCAAAAAATTGTTGCGTAAACTACCACGTACGAGACTCCATTTTGGCTAGATAATGGATGTCAACAATTGCATTCAACAGAACCATCAAAAGACTTGAAAATTTTTGATTGAAATACCACAGAGATTTACCTTAAAGATAAAAAGAAGCTATTTTGGTCCCATCAAAATACCAAAGATTTTCTGAACCCTCTTGACTATTGAATCGTTCAACGGCATGACTACAAGTAGAGGCTCTCTTACAACGATCTCACTAGCAGTTCCTATACGTTGCAAAATAATAAAATTTACTACTAAAATGATCTTAAGGCTTTTAAACACAAGCTCTTCTATGGAAAAATTTTAACAGAAAATTTCTATTAGGCAACAAGAACAATAAGAGAAATCTAAAAATCCCAAAATTACTTGCCAAGGATGATACTATCTAAACCACTAGCTAGACAATTTAAACAAAATAAAAAATAAAAAACATAACTCATAGGACTATGAAAAAGAGGCTAAAATATTTCCTCTAGCGAGCCATCTTACAAGAAATCTTTCACAATGTGTGACTCCAAGTGTGTCTCCAAGTAAGAGCCCAAGTGTGATGATCCCTCCTTGACCCCTGAAGCCTTTTTATAGGGTTCAAAGGTAGGTAGGTAAGTTACAAAATATCTTAGGTGGTTATAACCACCATAGAGATAAAAAACCTGCGGGTGAAATGTGTCCCATGTCGTTGCCAAGTGTCTTCATTCAGTTGTCAAGTGGCTTCATTTAGTTGCTAAGTGATCACCATGGAAATAAAAAGGTTATAGTTGACAAGTGGCCTTGGTGGTGGTTATAACCACCATTTCAATTGACAAGTGTTCAATTCACATGGGAGTTTGAAAAATTGTTGCACAAATTCCCTTTTTAAATCATAAAATATTTTATTGTTATTTACATCATAGTAGTAGAGATAATAACCATGGAGTTGATGCATGGGTTGATATATAAATATATATGTATGCGTATACAACTGAATGCATAAGTGGAGTTGCACTCTCACATTTTAATTTGTGGCACCCCAAATGTAATCCCAGTTATATCAGGGCTGATTCCATCTTCAACTTCTCTATACTTTATTATTATTTATTTATTTCTGAACCCATGTACTGGTAAATTGCTGCTCGGATAATAAGTAACAGTTGCAAGAACGACAGGAATAATCAGTTGGTTCGTTTCCTCCTCTACGCGAAACATATAGAAATAGACACATATGTGAACTGCCACCATGAGAGGAGGCTCTATTGCAGCCGATGGTTTCAGTGGAGGGATGGAACTGATTATCCACGTTACGGGGCCTCCATGAACATGGTGTTTATCATGGTCACCTAGGAAGACCAGGAATTTGAACGCAATACCGTCGGCCACGTGAGCCAACCGCGGTGGAAGCAAACATAGACGTGATCCTAGCTGAGTTTTTGAAAATGCCATCCTCATTGATACGAGCAGCGTGGCCATAGACAACAGAGCTGACAGAAAATCGAACAGGAGGCCTAGCGTAAGAACATTTAACATCGGTTTCTTTAACTCAAATATTGTGCCTGTGACGAGACTGATTTTAGGTTCTCTATTCAAAGAAGTTTCCAGAAAGGTGCTGTAATGGCCATGAACTACCACCACCATAATCATCATCATCAACAGTGACCGTGAAGTGCCATCTCTATCTCCGTCTCTGTCACGGTCTCGCTCGCACTCCTTGTCTCTATGTCTCTCCATTGTCACAGGAGCGAGGGCTCTTGCAGGGCTCCCCTTCAGAGAGAGCTGCTGCCACTCTGTTGCTAGACCAGCACAAACAGAAAATTTTACATAGTAATAGAAGCCACTTTACTAGACCCACGGCCATGCCGCCTACTCAGAAATTGTAGTCCAGCATCAGGTCTCACAGCGTAACTTCCACCATTCCACCATTGCTCGGCCTCCATTACATTGTCGTTGCTCTGCTGCCGCTCCATGCTATTCATGTCTACCTCACTGTGTTGGTTTCCATGTTGGCGCTCTGTGCCAGGCTTGCCACTATCTCTGTTTCTGGCAATGGCTCCACCGAAGTCGTAGGCATCAGAGTTAGCATTGGTTCTAACTGGATCCAGCTGAGAGAGGCCAAGCACTTTCTTGTCGTCTACCTAGTGCCCTTCGTTTTTTCCATAGATGACTCCATTTTTTTTAAACCGTAATTATTATAGTGAAATATATTCCACAAAGTAAAAAAACATTTATCTAAATTCAATTTTAGATTTCGGTTATCTGGGTCTACCTTGCACGTACTACAATGCAGAGGTATGGTTGATGTGATGATGGCATTCATGGTGTGACCAACCTTTTAATGTATGCACTATTTCTCCAACTCTCCATGCACTCATCACGTTCTTTGGTAGCCACTCTTCGCAACAGTGCAGATTTTCTAGGTGACTTGGCACTTTCATGGTAGGTGTTGTCTCGTAAAGACAGACATCATGTTCTCGTTTTAATGCTATAATACCAACAACCAGTACAATAGCTTCGGCTGAGAAATTCTCTATTTTGCAAACTACTGTTGATATATTTCCATTGGTTTCATCAATTACAAAGTCAGTTACTCTTTTATTGGATAGAAAATGACACCCTTTTGTCTTCAGTAGATGAACCCAAGGTCTGAAAATTTTCTCATGAACTGTTCCACGACACCAAAGAACATCAAAATATAAATGATGATGCCCAACAATGAAGTAGTAAAACATTCCCAACGTTGCAGCTGCACTACATTGCTCCCCTGGAGCAAACAATCCAACAAGAAGCATTGGGTTCAAAGCATCCTTGTAAACCCTCTTAGAGCAACCAAACTGCTTGAACGATTCCCTTGCAGTTAACTTATCATACTTTTTACAAGCACTATCACTGTTATCAAAATTAATCACTAGATACATCAACATCCATCAACAGAAGTGAATTCAAATGATCTTGTAAGGGTAGATGTTTGAACTGTGGATAGACAAATGAGCCCAAAGGACTGGGCAAACGAAGGAGATGTTGAAATATTGGTGATTCAACCTCAGGTCCGTTAGGTGAATACTGAGCCGAACAAGACCAATTAGTGAAAGGTTGTAAGCCTAGTTCTTGTGTGAGAGAAAATATATTACAGTATAAATACCAAAAACCATGAATCCCAACCTATTCCATGAAATGGCCAAAATATGCCAACATTTCTACCCCCGTTTAAAGGCTTAAAGAAACTTATGCAGCCTCATTTTAAAACTGAAACGTACTGAAACTTCCATTGAATTTTTATAGCTAAAAAGATAAATATTTTTGGAGGAAAATTTCTATCAAACATAAGGTTTGATGGTATAAAAACCTCATTCCTAAAAAAATAACAAACTATACATTATTCAGTGCTTTGTTCATGGACTATTCTTGAGATGGAAAGAGAATGTTGAGGATTACTTTGGTAGGAATCTTCATATCTCTAACCTTCTCATAAGCGATCTCTCTATTACTTTTTGGCTTGCGGAAGTTTTCAACTTGATCCTCTTGAGATTTTTCTTCAGCAATCCTCTCATCTTCTTTCTCAAATGAATTCTCATTTTCTTGGAGTGTACAAATTTTGTTTTCAAAACCTCCTTTTTCAACCATCTTACTTTTTTCATTTGAAGTAATGTTATCAATCATGAAAGGTTCACTATAGATGTATATTTGATTTAGTTCTCTTTTCCAAGGTAACCACATGTGAGAATAATTTGTTGATATGTAACTCGAGAAATTCTTACTCCAACTTCTACTCAATAAGAGACT
>MNCI01027259.1:117008-127983 GCA_015680685.1 Gnetum montanum | reverse complement strand
CTAAACCACTAGCTAAAAAATTTAAACAAAATAAAAATTAAAAAACATAACTCACAGGACTATGACAAAGAGGCTAAAATCTTTCCTCTAGCGAGCCATCTTACAAGCAATCTTTCACAATGTGTGACTCCAAGTGTGTCTCCAAGTAAGAGCCCAAGTGTGATGATCCCTCCTTGACCCCTGAAGCCTTTTTATAGGGTTCAAAGGTAGGTAGGTAAGTTACAAAATATCTTGGGTGGTTATAACCACCATAGAGATAAAAAACCTGCAGGTGACAAGTGTCCCATGTAGTTACCAAGTGTCTTCATTTAATTGTCAAGTGGCTTTATTCAGTTGCGAAGTGGTCACCATAGAGATAAAAAGGTTATAGTTGACAAGTGGCCTTGGTGGTGGTTATAACCACCATTTCAATTGACAAGTGTTCAATTCACATGGGACTTTCAACAATTGTTGCACAAATTCCCTTTTTTAATCATAAAATATTTTATTGTTATTTACATCATAGTAGTAGAGATAATAACCATGGAGTTGATGCATGGGTTGATATATAAATATATATGTATGCGTACACAACCGAATGCATAAGTGGAGTTGCACTCTCACATTTTAATTTGTGGCATCCCAAATGTAATCCTAGTTATATCAGGGTTGATTCCATCTTCATCTTCTTTGCACTTTATTATTATTTATTAATTTCTAAACCCACGTACTAGTAAATTGCTGCTCAAATAATAAGTAATAGTTGCAAGAATGACGGGAATAATCAGCTGGTTTGTTTCCTCCTTTGCACGAAACCTATAGAAATAGACACATATGTGAACTGCCACCATGAGAGAAGGCTCTGCCATAGTCGATGGTTTCAGTGGAGAGCTGGAATCGATTATCCACGTTACGGGGCCTCCATGAGCATGGAATTTATCATGGTCATCCAAGAAGACTGGGAATTTGAACGTCATATCGCTGACCATGTGAGCCAGGCGCAATGGAAGCAAACGTAGACGCGGGCCTAGCCAAGTTTCTAAAAATTCCATCCTCATTGATATGAGCAGTGTGGCCATAGACACCAGATCTGATAGAAAATCAAACAGGAGGCCTAGCGCAAGAGCATTTAACATCGGTTTCTTTAACTCAAATATTGTGCCTATGACGGGACCGATTTTAGGTTCTCTGTTCAAAGAAGTTTCTAGAAAGGTGCTGTAATGGCCATGAACTGCCACCACTATAATCGTCATCATCGGCAGCAGCCATGAAGTGCCATCTTTGTCTCCATATCTATCATGGTCTCGCTCCTGCTCCTTGTCTCTACATCTCTCCATTGTCACAGGAGCAAGGGCTCTTGTAGGGCTCCCCTTCAAAGAGAGCTGCTACCACTCTGTTGCTGGACCAGTGCAAAGAGCAAATTTTACACAGTAACAGAAGCCACTTTACTAGACGCACGGCCATGGCGCCTACTCAGAAATTGTAGTCCAGCATCAGGTCTTGCAGCGTAACTTCCACCATTCCACCACTGCTCGTTCTCCATTGCGTTGTTGCTGCTCTACTACCACTCCATGCTATTCGTGTCTACCTCACTGTGTTGGTTTTCATGTTGGTGCTCTATGCCAAGCCTACCACCATCTCTGTTTCTGGCAACGGCTCCGCCGAAGTCGCAGGCATCAGAGTCGACATCGATTCGAACTGGATCCAGTTGGGAGAGGCCACACGCTTTCTTGTCGTCTACCTAGTGCCCTTCGTTTTTCCCACAGATGACTCCATTTTTTCTAAACCATAATTATTTCGATTAAATATATTCCATGAAGTAAGAAAACATTTATCTAAATTCAGTTTTAGATGCCAGTTATCTAGGTTTTCCTTGCACGTACTACAACATAGAGGTATGGTTGATGTGATGATGGCATTCATGGTGTGACCAACCTTCTAATGTATGCACTATTTCTCCAACTCTCCATGTGCTCATCACGTTCTTCAGTAGCCACTCTTCGCAGCAGTGCAGATTTTCTAGGTGACTCGGCACTTTCATGGTAGGCGTTGTCTCGTAAAGATAGACATCACGTTCTCGTTTCAATGTTGTAATACCAACAACCAGTACAACAGCTTCAGCTAAGAAATTCTCTATTTCGCAAACTACTATTGATATATTTCCATTGATTTCATCAATTACAAAGTCAGTTACTCTTTTATTGGATAGAAAATGACACCCTTTTGTCTTCAGGAGATGAACCCAAGGTCTGAAAATTTTCTCATGAACTGTTCCACGACACCAAAGAACATCAAAATCTTACTGATGCCCAACAATGAAGTAGTAAAACATTCCCAACGTTGCAGCTGCACTGCATTGCTCCCCTGGAGTAAACAGTCCAACAAGAAGCATTGGGTTCAAAGCATCCTTGTAAACCCTCTTAGAGCAACCAAACTGCTTGAATGATTCCCTTGCAATTAACCTATCATACTTTTTACAAGCACTGTCACTGTTATCAAAATTAATCACTGGATACATCAACATCCATCAATGAAAGTGAAATCAAATGATCTTGTAAGGGTAGATGTTTGAACTATGGATAGACAAAAAAGCCCAAAGGACTAGGCAAACGAGGGAGATGTTGAAATATTGGTGATTCAACCTCAGGTCCGTTAGGTGAATACTGAGCCGAACGAGACCAATTAGTGAAAGGCTGTAAGCCTAGTTCTTGTGTTAGAGAAAATATATTACGGTATGGATACCAAAAACCATGAATCCCAACCTGTTCCATGAAATGGCCAAAATGTGCCAACAGCCCCCAATGTAGGAAAGACATCTACCTAGAAGTATAAACATCTATCTATAGACATCTACTGATGGACATCTATCCTCAAAGATAGATGTTTGTTGTTTTTCCTGGACATTGACTCTCTAGAAACATTTTGAGAGATGAACCATTTCTTTGATACTTGGGCTTCACGGTAATCTTCAAAACATCTTCATTTGGCTTGTAGACTTCATTTCCATGCATGCTTTCATCCAGTCCACTTAGTCTTCATTTTGACATCTCATCATGGATCTCATTTATGAAGTCTTAGATCTCCATGTGAAGTTTTTGTTCATGGTCTTGAAAAATTATCATTACATATATACATTGTACATTCTTCATTTTCTTTAAGGTTTTGACATATCATAAGGTCAACAACTTGTACTAAGTATTTTCCAAAAATAGATTGGAAACAAAGTTGAAGTATTTATAAAATGTTTTCCACATACAAGATTCACTTCAAAAAAGTGTTGGATTATTTAGAGCAAGTTTTAAAAAGAGAAGTTGAAACTAATCTGAAGCTCAATTAGTAAAAAAAGACACTTAATGGTTCAAAATGGTATAGTTCTAGTACATAAAGTATCTTATAAAGAAATAGATGTAGATCCAAAAAAGATCAAATTCATTTAAAACATTACTCAAAGGCCACAAAAAACTAGAATGTCTAATCATTTCTTGTCCATACTCAATATTACAGGAGATTTATTGAAAACTTTATAAAGACTTAAAAACCATTAGTTAAACTAACAAAGAAGGATAAATCATTTTAGTGGATAGAACAATGTGAGAAAGCATTCCAAATCCTAAAATAAAAATTGATCAATACATCAATCCTCTACCCTTCAAGCTTTTCCAAATTATGATAGATGCCTTAAAGTATGCATTGGGAGTAGTGTTAACTTAACTAGATGATTAAATCCAACCTTATTATACATACTACATTAGTTAAAGAAAAACTAGTGTATGACTCAATTGCACCACCACACAAAATGAGCTTATGACTATGATTTACCCACTTAAAAAATTTAGACACTATGTGCTCAAATATTCTATTTATGTCCATAATGATCATAGTGCTATTAGGTTTTTGATGAATAAACTAGCGATAGGTTTGAGACTGATAAGATGACTCGTTATCTTGCAAGAATTTGAAATTAGAATGATTGATAAGAAACAAACCAAAACCATTATATCATATCACTTATTAAGGTTAAGATGAGAACCTCATAAAAATGATGAACCAATATCATATCAATTTCTTAACAAAAACTTATTCACAAAAATAGCAATGGTTGTAGATTCAATAGTGATGTCATGGATTATTGATTACATGGAATATCTTACTACATAAGATCTTCCTATTTCATGGGATAAGAATAAAAAAGAATACTTCCTCCACATGGTAAAGAGATATATGGAAATTAATGAAAACCTATACTAGACATGTGCTAATGGGTAGATAAGATATTATGTTCTAGAAGAAAATCAACAAGGAGTTTTGACAGTTATGCATGAAGGACCATGTGGTGATCATTTTGTAAGATGGAGGATAACACTAAAACTAATAACGACAGGCTACTTCTAGCCTACTATATTCATGAATGCACATCATTTTGTATGATCTTGCGAAAGATGCCAAAGAGATAACTAATAGCTAGAGAAAAAGGATCACAACAGTGGATACAGTCATTGAAACCTTTTGACATTTCAGTAATTTATGTAATGGGAGCCATCATGCCAATGTCAAATGAAAAGTCCTATATCTTAGTAATCATTGATTATTGCATAATTTAGGCAGAATTAGCTATAGTTAAAGATTGCACATCTACTAGAGCTATCAAATTCTTTCAACAACATATGATGAATAGATTCAGAGTATTCCACATGCTAATATTAGATAACAAAACTCACTTTACATGAGCTACATTTAGAAAGCTAATGCAACATCATGGGATTAATCACAAATTAACTACACCTTATCATCCTTAAGAAAATTATCAAGTCGAAGTGGCTAATAGAGAAATTACAAGAATAATAAATAGAATAGTTAGTTGATATAGGAAGGATAGGAGAACTAAACTTAATAATATTCTATGGGTATATACATTAATCTAGAAACTTCCTATAGGGTATTTTATATATGAATTAATTTATTGAAAACTACCTACCCCACCAATCCAAGCAAAACTAAATACCCTTGCAATTGCCTATACCCTTAACTAGATATAAGCTTAACTCAAAAAAAGAAATTTCTAATGAAACTAAATCTCTTATATGAGAATCAACTAACACTCAAAAGAGTAACAAAGTCCATAAGAAGTACTCTAAATGTATACATGATGTCAAAATAAGATAAGTATCCATCAAGCCTAGTAATAAAATCCTTTACTATAATCCCATTCATGTTCCACAAAAGGATAAATTTCAAAATCTATGGAAAGGACCTTATATTTTCCATGGTACATACCAAACTAGCATCATGCAAATTTACCATCCAAAAACCCCACAAAAGATTATTCTCATCAACATTCAAAATGTACAATCATTCAATGACTTTTATTACTTCTCCAAGGATTCTACCATGTTCACAAAACTATTTACTGCCCATTCAATCTTCCAAATTTTCACTCTTAACAGTAGTCATGGGGATGTTAAGTTTGACTCTTAGGCACCAAATCTTCTTTTTCAATTCTTATCATATTTTTCCTATTTCTTTCTAATTTTTTACATTCTTTTAAATATTTCCCATTCTTTTATACATTTTCACATTTCTTACTTATTTTTCATTCTTTAATACTTTTAAATGTTTTTCTATAATTTTCTATTCTTGCCATTTTCCATGATTTTTACTATCTTTTATGTACATACTTTTGTTGAATTTTGTAATAAATTATAAACAAATAAAATAGTATATAGCTAATAAGAATTTCACGCTATATTATCAAATCATTAAAGGAATATTCTATATATAGTAAGACCACATCATCCATCCACTTATTTCCAGTAATAATAGATTCTTACCATGGACATAATGATATTCTCTTCATAGTAAAACTAAAAGAAACTTGCAATCATTATGCTTAGATGGAAAAGTAAACCAAGTAGGAATGAAAATGGTGTGACATCAAGGGTATTTGTGGATTCTCTAAGACTATTGTTATAAGTCTCATCCTATTGTTAAGTTGTATTATTTACTTGAGTTCTAATAAAAATTGGAAGTATGTCTAAAATAACTACTTCCTTACCATGTCATTGGAAAGATACATTACCCATGCCTAATGACAGTCCACTAGTAAGGTTCACATAATAATCACCTAATAGATGTATTGAATAAAATTTTCCTAGGGGTTCCACTAGAAGGACATGTTACCCATACATAAAGGTAGAAAACTTCTCAGAATTTCAAGGTTTCTTGAACCCACATTAGCTATGGGAATAGAAAGACATGTTACCCATGACTTAAGCCACTCCTTTATTCAATGGCCAAGATTCCCTGTAAATAGAGTGTGTTGGTAATAAACTACTTCTTTGAACTTCATTTTTAGTTGTTAATACTCCATGTAGTTATGGTAGTTCTGTGGTTGTTGTTTTTAGGATGATATAATGTGATGTCACTAGTAAGTGGTATGGACTTGATTTGGATCTTGGAAAGAAGAGCTAATGATCACCTTAATCATGCATCATAGATATGTTGGCACATTTTGGTCATTTTATGAAGGAAAAATATGAAAGAAATGGATATAAAAATATATAAGAGTAAAATATATGCATTGGAAGAACATAAGAAAACTTTGCCTATCTTTTCTTTGGAAAATGGTTTATTATGTGCTACTCTTTTGGTTGAAATTGTAATTTGGAATATGAGATGAATTGTTTCTCAATTCACAATATCTCTAGACCATTAAGTTTAAATGGATACATATACAATCAATATTTATTTTTGGGAATTCAAGATAAGCTTATTACAAAGTCCTTATGTTATACATTCTAGTGGAAATAATCAATTTGAAATAAGCATTTAGAAAAAAAACCCACGACTAGGATGCCAAAAATTTTAACAAGTGCAAAGTTGAGGTATATTGCAATGTTATTAAGAAAAATATTCTATGATTTTAGACTCTATAAAATGAAAAATATATTCGAAACTAGGGAATAGTGACGGTCTATTGTTAATCTATGAAATTATATCAAAGTTACTAGAGCTACAACAAATTAGAAGTTAATATTATCAAATCAAAAACCTTACTTTAGTGAGGGTAGAAATGATTAATGTAGCTCATCATCAAGTGGATTTTTTTTGTTGCATGAGAAATGGAATTTGTGTAAGAAGAAAATTGATGTTCTTCAGTAACATTGCATCATGGTTCTTCCTTACACTTCATCAAAACCAATGAATTCCTCACTCACCTATGCATACAAAAAAAATTAACAGTGACAACTAAAATTTTTAAATGAAAATGGATAACCCTAATGTGTGGTAGTGTTGGCAACATAGCCAAGGTAAAGCCAGAAAATCAAAGAGGTGATTCAATGCTTAATGGTAGTTTAATCTAGCTAAGAGAGGGCCAATTCCCAATCCTAAATAAATGATTTAAAATAAATGAATAGTTTAAATTTCAATGTTGATGGTAACGATGGAGGTAGTGCTAACATGGAGACCATCATTAGTTGAAGATGGAGCTTGTACCAACAATGATGAAGCTAGGAGCACTAGTGGTTGCAGGATAAAGATGAGCAAACAAGTGGAGCTCCACACATTTCAAACAACTCTACAATTACTAAAGCATACATCAATAGGCTAGGGATGCTAGATGAATTTTTGGTTTCAACATGTGCTTGCTTGCCATGGTAACACCACTCCTTCACCAGTTACATGCCCATGAGCAATGTGGTGGTGAGGGCAACATAGTAGCAACAACATGGCATCAACAAACCCTTATGACCAAACAACACCAAAGAAATCACATTTCATTTTTAGTAAAGATTAGATAAATCATTATTGAAAATATTACTTAAATCATGGGGGCCATAAGTTATGATATACTTTTGAGAAGATAATACATGTGCATATAGTAGCGACTATGCAGGTCTATGGAGCTTTATTTAGCCTAAGTTAATTTTCATATGGAGTATGTATAAAGAGCCTAACTAAATTTCCTAAATATGTGCACTTGAAAAGAAACTTACCAATTTTGGCATGTATTTCTTCAAAAAATTGTGTAACTTCCTATGTGACTTTTATGATATTTGTTACCAAGGGAACACTTGGCAACCATAGCTCAAATTTCTCATAATCCCCATGAAAGCTTTAACTTCTAAGGTAGTTAAATATTTATATTTCTAAGATATTTGTAAGTCCCTCAACTCTTCATGATTATTGTAACTACCTTAAGGATTCTATAAAAGGACCTTAAAAGATAGATTTAGCAAGAGGATAGGAAAAAATAATTGAAGATTATTTGTAAGATGGCTTGATAAAGACATCAATTCATCTCCTTTTTTTTTAATCATGTGACTTCATTTCTTTCCATTTTTTTTAGTTACCTAGCTAATGATTTAGATAGTATTTTTCTTGGCATTTAATTTTTGGATTTTTCCTAGGTTACTTTTATAGCTCTATTTTTCTATAATATCAGACTTCTTTTAGATTAGCCATAGAAGAGTCCATGTTGTTGAAAGCCTCAAGAGAAATTTAATAGTAATGTCATAATGAAATTTTCTATTTTAAGCATAGAGAATCTATGAAAATATTTGGAATTGTGATGGGATTGAAATAACTTCATTGTTTTAAGGTGTGTTTCGTTGGTATTTCAATCAAAAAATTATTAACTATTTTTTAGAGCTCTGCTGAATGCAATATTTGACATTTATTAACTAGCCAAAATAGAGACTCATAATTTGTCATTTATGCAGAGTGTTTTGGTAGTATAATAAGATTGTCTTTATGAAATTGCTTATTGAGCTTAGAAAGTTTGAACAATTCATAGTTATTGAATTAGAAATAGCTTTATTATGAGGCATTTACTTGTATCAATATATCTTGCTTAAGTATTTGAGATTTCACACAAATCTTCTTTCTTTTCTTTCTTTTTCTAAGTCCATTAAATCTTCATCTATTTCTAATTTTCTTGTGAAACTTTCTCTCTGAGGAAAATTAGGAGTAGATTGAAAAAATTATGCTCAAATATTTTTGTAAAATTTTGTTTGTTACAAGTAGCATGCTACAGGAACTATATAGACTAAGTGATTGAACAAAATAGGAACCTTCAACAACTCATAGCATTTGACAAAGTTAGCCGAATCTCTTTTGTGATAATCGATTATAGTTTTATACATAACCCAACAATTTTAACATTTGCAACAATAAACACATACTCATGTCTAGTACATTTCATAACTACTAAGTTTATTTAGAGGTCTTTGGACCTTGGTGTTACTAGAGACTAGCAACTACCTAAACCTTGTTTGAAGAATGCCTTCGATCCCATGACTTCCCAGTTGTGAGAGACAAAAGTCTCCCAATGTTGGTGGTCCCAAACTATCACCAATTGTCCTTTTGGCACTAGAAGAAGCACTAAAATTTGTCCTCTATGTTCATAAGCCTCATAATCATAGCACATCAATAGTTATTTGTTGGTAGAAGGGTTTAATAAATTAGATACTATTTTCAATTCATGACCAAACAAACTAATAAGTTGGAAGATTTCAAAGGTTCCAAAGAAATTCTTAATTATAAGACTGATTATTCATTAGAAGAAAAATAGAAAAAGGTTCTTAAGTTTGGAACAAGTAGTGGAGTAAAGACTAGAAAGATAAGAAGATCACCCCATTTGTCTAGTTTATTAGTCTATATGATCAAGTCAAAGAAGTAGAAGAGTTTAACACTCAAAAGGAATTCTAATAGGATGGAAAATCCTTGGCAAAGAGTTACACCATTAGGATTTCAAAACTACAATAATATTCCTAAGCTATTTTACAAATATCTGCATTAGCCTTTGATACTTGGAAATGCTTACTTGGTTGAAGAATACGTTGAATTATATGAGCTAGATTTAGCTCATGCAAATGTCCAACACCAAGATCAAGCTTGAAGATTGTTCATAGCAAATTTAAAGGATATGGCTCAAATTTTATATTCAAACTTTTGAAGCAACAATATCACATGTTGGGATGATATGAAGAGTCTTTTCTAGGACTAGTTTGGTAATCAATTAAATCAACAACAATTATACTATGGGCTAATATAAGCTAAGAAAGGATTCAAAGAGTTAATGAGAGATTTCAACATTAAGTTTTAATGAATTTGTGGGCTCTTTCAAAGACAATATAGATCATTAGATGAAATTCTTAGAGATACTTATCTTAAGGCTGTGAATCCTAATATTTCAATCTAGTTAAGAAGAACTCCAAACTTGATAACATTGAATGACTACTTTAGTGAAGCTATACAAGTAGAAAAACAACCGAACTTGAACAATGAAGAGATTATCACAACTCAAAAAAAAGAGAAAATGATGATTCCTATGCAAGATTTTGCTCAAATTAAAGCATTATCGAGACCATCTCATGTTAAGATGAAGCAAGAGTTAGAATGTAGAGAATCTAAAAAAGAAAAATTACTAAAAGACTTGTCCAACAAGGTGGTTAAAGTTAAAGCTTTGACAAAATTTAAAATCAATGAAGAAAAGAAAAATAGAAAATATAAGCATAAACATACTAAGTTAGTAGAATATGAGGATGAAAGTGATGTTGTTACATCCAACTTTCTTGATTATGAATCAGATAATGAGTTATCTTCTAATAATGGATCTAGTGATACTTCTTCTCTATCAATTATTGAAGAGGATATATCATCAAATGATGAGTGTAATAACAATGAACAAAATGGATATAATCATCAATCAAAGGAATGATTAACTACTTCTAGGTCTTCAAACGCTATTTCTAATCCATACACTAAGAGAAAGGATTTTGAACCAAGTACAAGAGAGAAAAATAGAAGTAAAGAAGCTCAAGTAGAACAAAGAACTCAAAATTAGACTTTTAATAAATCGACGAAGAAACCAAGCTTTTATGGAGATGGAGTATACGATTTGATTGAAGATCTTAAACATGTTAAGGAAAATATCAATAAATATCAATTGTTACAAATAGGAGATCAGCAAAGAAAGGCTTTAGAGTTTGTTAAA
>MNCI01027259.1:78319-115817 GCA_015680685.1 Gnetum montanum | reverse complement strand
ATGGAAGCTGAGATCAAGAAGTTATTATAAGCCTAAATCATATATCTAGTCTGATATTTGACATGGCTTGCTAACCTTGTACCAGTAAGAAAGAAGAATGGTGATTTTAGACTTTGTGTGGATTTCAGAAATTTGAATGAAGCCTTGAGAAAAGATAAATAGCCACTTCCTAGAATTTTTAAGATGTTGATTAATGTATCAGGTTGTCAAGTATATTCTTTCTTAGATGGATTTTTACGCTATAATCAAATCATGGTAGATAATGATGATAAATATAAGACAACATTAGTCACAAAGTGTAGAACTTTTCTTACTAAAGAATGCCATTTGGATTATCAAGTGTTGGAGCTACTCCTCGAAGAGCAACAGATTTAGCTTTTAAAGGTTTAATAGATGAGTTCATTGTAGTTTATTTAGATGATATCATTGTCTTTTCATAAAAGAAGGAAAATCATATTAGTCATCTCCAACAGGTTTTTGACAAATGTTGTGAGTATGGTATTTCATTAAATCCAAAAAAATGTATCTTTGGAGTTAAGTCTAGAACTTTAGTAGGCCATGTAATCTATCAAGAAGGAATTACTATAGGTAACTCCCAAATTCAAGAATTACAAAACATTGAACATCCCACAAGTAAAAAGTCTCTTAGATCTTTCTTTGGAAAGATAAATTTCGTTAAAAAATTTATTCTTAGATTCACCAAAATTACTAAACCCCTGATGCATATGCTAAAGAAAGATGTTCTAGTGGAGAAAAAACCAAAATTAGAAAGAGCATTAGCAAAAATTAAAAATTTCACTCAAGAAGCTCCATACTTGGTAAAGCCAAAATTGAAAGAAGAATTTTGGTTATATACCTTTACTTCTAATGATTCAATTACTACCATTTTAACTCAAAAAGATGAAGGTCAAGATGAATTGATGGGATTTTTTGGATATTAATTGGAAGGTTCATAGCTAAATTATTCAAACTTAGAGAAATAAGAATTTGTAGTCATTAAATCACTTCAACATTTCAAATATTACTTGAAAAGCTCATTAGTTCACATTATGTTGATAGAACCTATGATTAAACAATTCTTTGCTCAAAATGAAATTGAATTGAAAAGAGGAAAGTGGCTCATAAAGCTTCAAAGTTTTAGATTTTCATTTGAAATATGCAAGACTATTAAAAAAATGGGATTAGCCAAGTTAAGGACTAAAGAAGAGTAAATATCCATATTAAGAACTCATGAAGGAAATTGATATGATGAAATTCTAGAGTTCCTTAGCACAAGAAAGGTTTCCAATAAGTTAACTACAAGTTAGAAAAGAGCTTTCATCAAGAAGGTAATTAAATTTTTGGTTAAAGATGGAATTTTATATAGAAACAATTTAGAGGGGTTTTGTTGGAATGTGTTTACAATGATCAAATTGATCTTATCTTAGAACAATTACATGATCATTCCAATTTATTTTATGAATCGCCTAAGTCCACTATGCAACATATAATTCATTATGTTTTTTATTGCCCTACTATGTACCAAGATATTAGTTTGAAAATTCAAAGATGTTACAAATCTAAAATTCATGGATCAAAGACCAACAAGGCTAAATTAACACTGGTAATTGTGGATAGACCATTTTAGCAATGGGTCTTAGATTTAACTGGTACAATTACTCCTTTGAGATCTTAACATAAGTTTATTCTCACAACTATAGATTACTTTATCAAATGGTCTGAAGAAAAGACTCTAAGAAAAAGTTTAGCATCAAACGTGATTAAGTTCTTGGAAGATTAGATTCGAAGTCATTTTGGTCTACCTAAAGTGTTGGTATCCGATAATGGACTTGCTTTTCAATCTGAAGAATTTATAACATGGACATCATAAAAATCGATCTTTCTATTCTCTTCTTCAAATTATTATCCTCAAGGAAATGGATTAGCTAAATCTACAAATAAAAAGCTTATTTCGTACATTAAGAAGTCAATGGATGGAAATATAGAAAATTGAATTGATTACTTGCAATATGCATTATGGATTGATCATACTATATTTAAGAAGGCTATTAGAATGTTATCTTATAACTTGGTCTATGGTTTACTTGCTAGAATTACAAACAAGATTATAAGATCAACCTCAGATTTTGTGCACAAGTATAGTGAGAAAGCTAATAAAGTTAGAAATTTCATGTCTTGCTCATCAAAAGGGAAGCCAAAATGGATAGGATGAAAGATAGTTTACTAAAGAATGCTTCTCAAGTTAAAAGATGATTTGATAGAAAGACTTTGAAAAGGACTTCTATGATTGGTGATCTTGTATTATTATGGAATATGAAGAAGCTTAATAAGTTTTCAGCAATATGGACTAGTCCATTTCAAATCAAGAAATAATTGTCAAAGGACACTTACAAATCATTGACACTAGAAGGGATAAAGTTGTAGTATCTATATAATGTTTTACACATAAAACATTATTTTGGACAATTATCCAAAACTTAAATCTATATTTATAAATTAATATATGTATATGTATATGTATATAGTAATATATATGTGTGTGTAACTATATAACATTTAATATACATAGTAGTAAATAATAAACTTCTATATATAGAATTTAATATATATATATTTAGTAGTAACATATTTAACAAATAGCATAAACTTATGTCATATTTAACCATAACATATATATCCTATACGTATGCTTAGGTGAGTTTATGTAATATCTTTTAAAAAACACGTATATGTTAAAGTATTGGTTTAAAAATATTTAATTTAAAGTGTTAGTTCAATTATTAAATTTATATTATCCTAAGTAATCATTACTTGGGATAAGTGTAAGAGGGAGTGATGGTTAGATAACTACTTAGTGGTGAATTAATTTCAATAACCAAATAATGGAATTCAAATTAGCCTACTGTATAATGATGGAAAGATAATTAATTTTAACAAAGTGGTAAAGTTGATTTGTGAAATTGGTGGGAATTTCAAAAATCCTTTACACTATAAAAAGAGATGTGGATTGCTTAGAATTGCATCATTTCTTAATTCAAGGCTTAAGTGGAGAAAATAAGTAAGGATTTTGAGTGTGAAGTAGAAAGATGGTTCTTTGGAGAAAGAGCAATGAGAAGGCCATTTATCCCATATGTCATGGGATGTTGTCCACAATATGTATTAAGAGCCTATTGTAAGGCAACCACTCATGGAGTATCAAGTGAAAGCCCTTTCTTACTTGGGCTTTCAAATGAGTTTAGATTTCTCACTAGTGGACTTTCTATGCATTCCAATGTTTGGGGTAGCTTCCATGAATGTAATACTCAAGATCAAAGAGAGTCTAGTAGAGATAATTCCTAGAAGAGGCTTTTATGCCTCAAGACACAAAAGCATCTAATTTGTGAGAACCTCAAAAATCAACAGCTAAAGAGATGGATGCAAAGACGACAAAAGTAGTTATGGAAAGCAAACATAAAGACCAAGATGAGGCTTTTGCTATGCAAGAGGAAGAAAGAAAGGCATTCATCATAATTGAAATTACATATGTAAGGAATTGCAATATGAGAATTTCTAAAAGAGTCACTCTAACTATTCTTTTTCCACCCACAAAATAGTTTATATGATATTGAGCTTGTACAATTTCCTAAGTTTTATTAGGAATGAGGTTTTTATTTCATCAAACCTTAAGTTTGATGAAAGTTTTCATTAAGAAAATATTTGTATTTTTGTAAAAATATTGAATAAATTCTTGTTTGGGAATTGATTTAGTTGGTGAGGAATTTTAATCACCAGGATTTCAAAGGTGTTTTAGGTTGGAGAATGAAATGTTGGCACTTTTGGCCATTTTATGGAGTAGATATATGAAATAAATGGATATAAAATATCTAAGAGTCAAATATATTCATTTAAAGACCATAAGAAGACTTTGTCTATCTTTTCTTTGGAAAATGGTTTATTAGGTGTTGCTCTTTTGGTTAAAATTGTAATTTGGAATATGGGATGAATTGTTTCCCAATTCACAATATCTCTAGACCATCAAGTTTAAATGGATACATAGGCAACTAATATTTATTTTTGGTCATTCAAGATAAGCCTATTACAAAGTCCTTATGTTATATATTCTAGTGGAAATAATTAATTTGAAATAAGCATTTAGACAAAAACCCATTGCTAGGATGCCAACAATTTAACAAGTGCAAAGTTGAAGTGTATTGCAACATTATTAAGAAAGATCCTCTATGATTTTATACTCTATAAAATGAAAAAGATATTCAAAACTAGGGAATAGTGAAGGTCTACTATTAATCTATGAAATTATATCAAAATTACTAGTGCAGAAATAGATTAGGAGTTAATATTATCAAATCAAAAGCCTTACTTCAATGAGGGCAAAAATGATTAATGCATCTCATCATCATCAAGTGGATATTTTTTGCTACCTAAGAAATGGCATCTGTTCAAGGAGAAAATTGATGTTCTCCAGTAACACTGCATCATGGTTCTTCCTTACACTTCATCAAAACCAATGAATTTCTCAATCACTTGTGCATAGAAAAAATTAATAGCAACAACTAAAATTTTTAAATAAAAATGGATAACCCTAACTTGTGGCACCACTGGCAACATAGCAAGAGTAAAGCTAGAAAATTAGAGAGGTAATTCAATGATTAATGGTGATTCAATCTAGCTCAAAGAGGGCTAAGTTCAAATCCTAAATAAATGATTTGAAATAAATGAATAGTTCAAATTTCAATGTCAATGACAATGAAAAAGGCAAAGCCAATGTGGAGACCATGATTAGCTGAAGATGTGGCTTGTACCAACAACGAGGTGGGAGTGCCAATGGTTGCAGGATAAAGATGAGCCAATAGGTGGAGCTCCAAGCATTTCAAACAACTCTGTAATTGCCAAAGCATACATCAAAATGCCAAGGATGCTAAATGAAGCTATGGCTTCAACACATGCTTTCTTACCATGGCAACACCACTCCTTCATTAGTTACATGCCCACGAGCAACATGGTGGTGAGGGAAACACAACAATAGCAATATGGTAGCTAGCAGCAAACCCTTGCACCTAAAAAACACCAAAGAAATTGCATTTCATTTTTAGGAAAGACTGGATAAAGCATTATTAAAAATATTACTTAAACCATGGAGGCCATAATTACAATATAATTTTCAGAAGATAATACATGTGCATATAGCAACGACTATGCAAGTCTATGAAGAATTATTTAGCCTAAGTTAATTTTCATATGGATGATGTATAAATAACCTAACTAAATTTCCTAAATCCTAAATATGTACACTTGAAAAAACACTTGCCAATTATGGCATGTATTTCTCCAATATTTTTTATAACTCCCTATGCGACGTGTATGATATTTGTTACCAAGGGAACACTTGGCAACCATACCTCAAATTTCTCATAATCTCCATGGAAGCTTTAACTCCTAAGGTAGTTAAATATTTATATCCATAAGATATTTGTAAATCCATTAACACTTCATGATTATTGTAACTACCTTAAGGATGCTATAAAATGACCTTAAAAGGTAGATTTGGAAAGAGGATTGGAAAAAGATAATTGAAGATTATTTGTAAGATGGTCTGCTAAAGACATCAATTTAGCTCTTTTTTTAAACTTGTGAGTTCATTTCATCCCACTTTGTTTTAGTTACTCAGCTAATGATTTAGATAGTATTATGCTTGGCATTTAATTTTGAAATTTTTCCTAGGTTTCTTTTATAGCTCTATTTTTGCACAATATTAAATTCATGTTGTTGAAAGTCTTAAGAGTAATTTAATAGTCATGTCTTAACAAAATTGCCTATTTTAAGCATAGAGAATCTATGAAAATCTTTGGTATTTTGATGGGATTGAAATAGCTGCATTGTTTTAAAGTGTATTGCCTTGGTATTTCAATCAAGAAATTTTCAAATCTTTTTGAAAGCTCTATTGAATGCAATCTTTGACAATTATTAACTAGCCAAAATAGAGACTCATAATTTGTCATTTACACAAAGTTTTTTGGTAGTATAATAAAATTTTCTTTATGAAATTGCTTGTTAAGCTAAGAAAGTTTGAACAATTCATAGTTATTTAATTTGGAATAGCTTTATTGCGAAGTGTTTACTTGTATTAATTTAACTTGATTAAATATTTGAGATTTCACACAAATCTACCTTCTTTTATTTCTCTTTCTAAGTGCATTGAATCTAGCTCTATTTTTAGTTTTCTTGTGGGACTTTCTTTGTGAGGGAAATTATGAGTATATTGGTAGAATTGTGCTCAAAAGTTTTTGCAAAATTTTATTTGTTACAAGTTGCATACTATAGGAACCATATAGACTAAGTGACTAAACAAAATAGTAACCTTCAAAAACTCACAATGTTTAACAAAGTTAGTCAAATCTTTTTTATGATAGCTAATTATAGTTTTATACATAACCCAACCATTTCAACATTCATAACAATAAACACATACTCACGTCTATTATGTTTCATAACTATTGAGTTTATTTGGAGGTATTTGGGCCTTGGTGTTGCTAGAGACTAGCAAACACCTAAACCCTGTTTGAAGAACACCTTCAATCCTATAACTTCTCAAGGTGATGAGATCATGAGACTTCCACCTGTTACTGGTAGCATCCCAAACGGTCACCAACAACATATAATTAATTATGCCTACAATAGGACACCTCATGTTCCATTTCCTACAATCCCTGCTACTCCCATTCCACCTCACTATTATATACAATCATAATTTTATAGTTTTGTATAATATAATGTTATATTTTCATTGAGATAATACTAAAATGTGTGTTTTTGGAAGATAAGTATATTTTACATTTAAGTTCTTAAGTACCTATGGACACTTCTAAGTGTGGTTATACAAGGGCACTAAGGGCTAGAGCCTACTTTGGTGAGTATCCACTTGTATAACTCTTATGCTTCATACCTAACAATAAATTCTACATCATCTTGTACTTTTGAAACACATATATGATTATTGTTACTCTCCTATGTACTCATCTTCAATTATACATATAACAATTTTTATCAACCATCTCCTATAATGCTTAAGTGATTTACCTTGCCTAAACTTCCTTCTTTCATATAATTTTAATGATAATTTTTTATATTTTGAATATTACCCATGCTTAAAAACCCTTTAGATCATCCCCATATCTTCCAATCTATCCAATTTAATCAATTTTTCCATTAAAAATTACACAAAACCTTGAAAAATTCAAAGGTGATATCATATATTTGATGTAATAGAAACCTACAATATCACATTCATAATGTCATATCTATTATCTATCCTCAATAAATCCTATATATATGCACAAGGAGTTAGTAAAATTTTCATTTCCTTCATTTCACACATAGGGAGTTCATGCTATTTTTTTGATGGTGTGACACCTAAACTTTCACGCTTCATATCTTTGTTACCACAACTCAAGTTTGAGTGATTCTTGAACCCATTTGTTTATGTATTGACCAACTTAGTCATGGGGGAGAGTGTTGTGTGTAGTTTGTATGATTTGCATCAAATTTTTCTAAGTCTTGAAAGAATAAAGAGAGGGTAAGAAAAGTAATGTATAATCATATTTTAAACTACTAAAGGTCAATAAACTTAACAATTCTTCTCAATTAACTATTCAAACACATATTAAGCAAGAAATTAGCAATTATGATAAGTCATAAAGAATAAATGTATCTATAAAAAATTAAAAATACAAAAATTAAGGATTTTTTCCAAACTTTTTATAACTTTACAATCTTAATAAAAGCTAAAAAGCAATAATAAGGATTGATTTTTATCAAAATCCAAGAACTCAAGAGACGATTATGAATCATTAGAAACTTATTTAAAATGCTTGGGTGATCTTAAAATAATTTTTTATAATACAGATGTTTCCTAAAATACCCGTAGCTAAAGAACCCTCTAATAAAGGAAAAAAAGACCCATGGGAAGAGGAAAAGCTAGAGAACGTACTCTACCTACTGAGCAAGAGGCTAAGTCCTATAGCATCTAGCATCCAATACCTACGATAGGATAAACTTCACTGGTAGAATTTGAGGTAGCACCTACTCAAGAAAAAGGACAACACATCATACTATCAAATGAATGTTTTCAAGCTATTCAAGAAAAGTCTATCATGTTTATAGTCATAGTGAAACTAAACTTTGGACCATTCATGAAGTTTTCCCCTATTGATGTTTGAGAAAAACTCAAACCCTCTTCTCTATGGCCTACAATCTCATGTAATGGTGAATTGTACATAGGAGAAGTATGCTAGTCTTGGAAGAACAAATAAGATGATGCTACAGTAAAGATATAAGGAATCAAAGTGTCATACTTCATTGAAGAAATAGCCAAGGCACTAAATCTTCCAAATGTTGAAACTAATATAAATCAAATGTTTACAAGGTCTTACATAGAGGCAAGGAAACTATGGCTATGAAGGACTTATGAGACAAGTGAGAATAACTATAGTGGATTATCCATAGCTGAGAAGATCTACTTCAAGATTGAGACCTACCATAATTTCCTAACAAAAAGGTTAAATATAATTTCCACCTATGCCTCTAGAGGAATTGCCATTCTTATGGGAAAATTCTAAGATAACATGGCTCATCTACTATTCTTGGAAAATCCAAATAATATTTATGGAGAATAAGGCATGGAAACTTACTCTACCATGCCCTTGCCTTAGACTATGCTGATAAGTAAGGATTCTGGTTTGCAAAGCTAAAAATGCTTCATACACTAAAATTTCAAAACTAGTCTCTCTAAGAAAGATTAACTAAAGAATCCAATAGGCACTAAAGGAGCAATTAATTCTACACTAGTAGAAAATGTTCCAACCACAAGAGCAAAGTAAGTAGAACCTATTGAATCAACATCATCCATTGATAGACTAGAACCAAGTGATCCTCTAGCATAGCAAGACTATCGATCCTTAATGAGATTTTGATAACAAATTACTAAGACCATAATTTGGGGAAGTATATAGGTCTCTATCATGCATATAGAGAGAGATAATCCAAGTAGGCTTGTAGTATCAATAGGACTAGCAAGTGGTTAGATCTTATTACAAGTTGAAGAAGATGAAGACTGGGCATAGTAGATGTTAGGGAACATTGCATCTTTCCAATGAATGCTAGAAACAAGATAAGGATCCATGATGGTGATTATGCAACACCTAGATCTAGTAAGAGCAATCAATGTTATCATGGATCATATTAAAGAATCCTTTAATATTCTCATTTTACCACCAATAGATATCACTAGAGCAAAAGATATGGAAATCATAGCCAAAACCTTCATGATCCTAGAAGAGCATGAGAAATTCTAAAAAAACTACTCTAGACTAGATAAGTAATGCCAAATATATTTGATATCCTAAGTAATATCATTGTAGCATCATCAAAATTGATTTTGTTGAAGGAAAAATTAGTCACAGTAGAGACTAGAGTAGAGCATGATGATACTAAAGTGTAGAGGCTATAAGAAAAATTGGTTACATTGAAAGGAGAAAGATAAGACCCTACATAATATGTTACACCTAACCAACTAAAGTATTTTATAACTAAATAGATGGGCCAAGTGATATCCAAATATGCCCAAATGAATATGGAGAAAGAGAAGGCAACATGAAACAACTTAGTGCTAGAAGCATAAGCCTATGCCCATGCTAAAGCCTTAACTACCTTACTGTAGATAATATAAGGTTGACTGACATTGAGGAATAAAAGAATATTCTAGAAGAAATAATTCATCAGCTATGAAAGTAGTTTGCCATAGTCAACCTTGACATAACAAAATTGACCAAAGAAAATAGAACCTTATCAATAAAGGATGTCTATGTAGTACAACAAATGTCAACCATTGAGATCAGTGCATGGGGAAATGATGTCAAGAACCATAAATGGCTAAAGGAGCATTTTAGAGATTAGGTGGGCATGTACAAGTAGATCAAATCCATCACAATACATACACCTAATTAGCAACCTATTATGACATCCCATTCCAAAATGTCGTAAAAATACGAATGCCTAATTTATTATATTCATCATGGATAACGTATCGGAAAGATTATAAACACTTAAACAATGAATTAATTACCAAATAAATAATTGATACTAAAGAATTAAGCAAGGAAAGAAAAATGGAAATATTATATTAATGGAAGAGAGTACTGTAATGCCCTTTTGGGTTGTCTTTCTATGCCACTTAAGCCTTAGAGGCAATCCAACACTACCACCAAAGTTAGCCTATCCTGCCAAAGAGGTGATCAATCCCTTTTTATCCTACTTCACCTAGCTCCCATTAATTGACTCTCTAGGCTCCAGAACTCCATGTTGGCATGACCTCTAACCCCAACCTTAAATAGCATAGGTCAAACCTTTTCCCAAGGGATACATGAATAGTCATAACTCCTCATAACAAGGTACCCCTTCACTAGAAGATTAATTACATTGTTTACAATTTTTTCCACCTTAACAAGGAATAGGACATTACAATCTACCCCCCTTAAGCATCTAGCTCATCCTTGAGTGCTTCCTCAATATCTAGCTCTTAATGGTTGCTTCATCATTATGCTCCTCAACTTTAGTTCCCTTATTTTCCTCTTTATCATCTATAAAAATAAAAGATCAAAATTTATAAACATAATTTATTACATCCATAATAAATTCAACCTATCATTCAATATTTGGATGATAAAAAAGTTGAGAGTAAATATTTAAAATAAACTCCCTATTTCCCAAGTCTGTTGATCACAATTTGATCATTGAATAAGTACTTCACTGATAGTTTTATTTCGTAATTTCTTGGTTCATTGGTCCTTAATAGCAATGGGTTTTACTTCAAAGTTGGTGTTGGATTGTAATGGAAAAGTATTCCAATCCAATACATATGGTACATCATTTTCATGAAATTTCTTTGACAAGCTCACATGAAAAACTGGATGAATTTTTAAGGTTTTGGGAAGATTTAGTCAATATGCTATTTCACCATTTCTTTCAGAGATTTCAAATGGTCCACAAAATATAGGTGCTAATTTAGTACATTTTCAAAATTTAAGAGAACTTCTAGTAGGTTTTACTCTCAATAATACTTGATCCCCTTATTGAAATTCTTTTTTAAGTCGATGTTGATCTGCATATCCGTTATATTTATCTTGGGTAGCTTGAAAATTTTGTTTAACCCTTGTGAGCATGTTTTCCATTATTTTCATTTCTTCTTCCTTCCATTCCGCCCTTAAGGTTGGATCTACGTAGGTTAATGATGTATGACAATTACATACATATACTACTTCGAATTGTGATCGATGTATGGAACCTTGATAATTGTTATTGTAGGAAAATTCTACCATATGTAAATAATTCTTCCATGTTTTTGGGCTACTCCCAATGTAACTTTGTAGAATATCTTCTAATATTCTATTCACTCGTTCAGTTTGTCCATAAGTTTTAGGATGATAAGCTATGCTAAATTTCAATTGTGTTCTAAGCTCTTTGAAGAAATTTTTCCAGACTTTAGATTTAAATTTAGGATCTCTATTTGAAGTGATAAATTTTGGATAACCATGTAATCTAAATATTTCTTGTATGAATTTTTGGACTATTTCTTCCATTGTGTTTGTAGATTTCAAAGCTATAAAATGTGCCATCTTTGATAGATGATCAACTACTATGAAAATTGAGTCATTTCCTTTTTTGGTTACTGGCAATCCCATAATGAAATCCATAGTGATATCTTCCCATTTCCAAGTTGGAACTTCCAAGGGTTGTAATAATCCATTAGGTTTCCTTTGTTCAGCTTTTGTTCTTTAACATGTTGGGAAACTTTTAATGTATGCAGACACATCATTCTTCATTCCAGGCCAAAAGTAAGATTTTTGAATTATCATATAGGCCTTAATATAACCTAGGTGTCTTGTGTATGGTACTTCATTTGCTTCACACAACAATTTTAGTCTCCAATTTCCTTCTAGTATGCATACTCTTTGTCCTTTCATTAATAAACCATTAGAAGTGAGTTGGTATTGAGGCTCATTGAAAATATTGGTTAAAATCTATTTAAGGTAAGGGTCTTCTTTTATTTGTTTCTTAATTTCTTCTTCCATAGGGGTCATTACTACACCTATCATTAAATTCCACATTTGACTAAGGGCATCAGCTACCACATTTTTCTTACCAGGAACATATTTGATTTCAAAATCATATTTTGCTAATAATTCTATCCATCACCTTTGATAAGTATTCAAAATAGGTTATCTTTGCAAATATTCTAAACTTTTATTATCTATATTTAGTACAAAATTCTTTTCACAAAGATAATGTCTCCAAACTTTTAGAGCATGAACAATTGCTAGTAATTCTAAATCATGGGTTGAGTAATTTACCTCGGCTCCTCATAATTTATGAGATTCATAACATATCACTTTATCTTCATATGAAAGAACTACACTGATTCCTATTCCACAAGCATTCGTGGATACTTCAAATGGTAGATCTTCATCCAGAATTCTCAAAATAGGTGTTGTTGTAAATAGCATCTTTAATCTAAGAAAAGATTCCTTGCATTTTTCATCAAATTTGAACTTACATTTCTCCTACAAAAGGTCAATTAATGGGGCTACCAAGGTAGAATAATCTTTAATGAAATGTCGATAAAAACCCGCTAACCCTAAAAAACTTCGAACAACTGTAACATCTTTTAATTCAAGCCAATCTCGGATTGCACTAATTTTTGCTAGATTCACTTGCAATCCTTTCTTGAAAACTATATGTCCTAAGTATGAGACTTCTTCTTTAAAGAGTTCACATTTAGTCAATTTATCTTTTAATTGATGTTCTTTAAGAATTTCCATTGTAGTTTTCAAATGTTCGATATGTGCTTCTCTTGATTTAGAATAAACAAGTATATCATTCATAAATATTACGACAAATTGATCAATATATTCATGAAAAATATTATTCATTAATGCCATAAATTTTGTAGGTGCATTAGTTAATCCAAACGACATCACAAAAAATTTTTATAATCCATATCTGGTTCTAAAAGAAGTTTTCTCAATATCTTTCTCCTTAATCCTTATTTGGTGATATCCTAATTTTAAATCAATCTTTGAAAAATAACATGCACCTGTAATTTGATCAAATAATTCATCAATTATAGGTAAAGGATAAGTATTTTTAATCATCACTTTGTTCAATGCTCTATAATCAATGCATAATCTTAGAGTACCATCTTTCTTTTTGACGAATAGAACTAGTGCACCCCAAGGTGATACACTAGGTCTAATTTTCCCTTCTTCCAATAATTGGTCTAATTGTACTTTTAATTATCTTAATTCTGAAGTAGAAAATCTATAAGGATCTTTTGAGATAGGTTGTGTACCAACAAAAATATCAATGACATGTTCAGTAGTTCTTTTTGGAGGTAATTCTCTAGTTTCACCAAATACTAAATCTTTATATTCTTTAAGTTTATTCAGGATCTTAGAACTCAAAATTTTTTGAGGTTGGATAACTTTAACAACCAACATTGTAGCACCTTTTTTACTAATCTTTTATCTTGCTTAATAGTTATTGTATGAATTTTCTTTGTTGTTCCTACCCCCCTTAGAATCCTAACTCCATCAGTGGTCAGAACTTTTAAAATATGAGTTCCAAAGTGGGTAGTAACATCACATTTTTGCAGGAAAGACACTCCTAAAATTGCATCAACCTAGTTCAAATTCAAAAAATTCATCAATGAAGGGCATATTTTGCAAAATAAAATTTATTTTCCATACCTAGTATGTTTTCTCACAGTTGTTCCATCTACTAGTTCTATCTTAATAATTTTCTTGGAAGGGAGACTTAATTTCAATAAATTAATTAACTTTGGATAAATAAAGTTATCTCTGGCACCATTATTAATCAAAAATTTAATTTTTTTTACCTTCAATTGAACCTTCAAAAATCAATAAAGCAAATTGAAATTTTTGCAAACCTGATTTAGTTGATGTAGATATCTTCTCAATGGCTATTGTAGCTGCTAGAATTTTTCCTTTGTTCATGTTTGGGTTTGGTTTCTGATTTTAGATTTGATTGGTCCTCTATATTTTTTCTTGAAATTTTGGACAATCTCATTTAAGATGGTCCTCACCACAAAAGAAACATCCAAATCCTAGTCAAGCTTTTTTTGTTTGTGTCTTTTCTACCATTGCTTGTGGAAAAGGACTTGGTTGAAAAGTTTCTTGTTGAAGGGTCACACTTATCCAATTTGATTCTTCATAATCCCTAGCAATTCTATATGCTTAATCAACAATTTGGGGATTATGGGCTTGTGTTTGTGGACATAATTGAGCAAGTAATCCTCCAATGAATTTTGAAGCAAATTCTCCCTCATCCTAGTGACTTACATACCAAGAAATATCACAAAATTCTTTGTAGTAATCATCTATAGATCATTTTCCCAACCTTAAGGAATCAAATCTTATTTTACACTCTTTGAGAAAAGAATTAGGAACAAATTTTTGTTCAAAATCTCAACAAAAATTAAGTCAATTTGTAATCAAACCTTGAGATCTCAACCCATTCCACCATGTTGCTGCAAGTCCTCTTAAATATAAGGAGATAGTTTCTAGATGTTCATGGCTTGAAAAGTTCAACATATCAAAGTAATTTTTCATTGTATCAAGCCAATCCTTTGCCTTAGCACTAGATCTAGGGGCTCCATCATAATGATCTAATTTTACTTTCTTAGCATGCACTTGTGTCAATTATTCTCTAGATGAATTAAGCCAATTCCCATATCCTTCACTCTTGATTTCAATTCTACAGTCTACAAGGTGGATTTTAGTATCTTGTCCATTAGGTGAAGGTTTTGTTTGTTGTGGATTCCTAATGGAAGGCTGATCTTAATGTTGTGCTCTAGGTAGACCATGTGTAGGATTAGAAGGTTGAATAAGATGATTAGTTAATTGCTTGATGGAGTTAGCAAAGGAATCCATATTTCCTTGTACTTTGGACCATTTATCATCTGAATTTTGGAACAACTTCATGATTTCTTTAAACATATTTTGCATCTCTATCCTAAACCCTTGGTTTGAGTGTCGAAGTTCTTCTTGAACATCCCTGATCTCATTAATTTTTTCTTCAAGGGCATTCATTTGATCATTGACTCGGGCTTCCATTTCTCTCCAATTTATTCTTTGGGTTCTAGACATCAGTAAGTTGAAGAAATCAGGTATGTTTGATAATCCTTAGCCTTTATGGCCCTTTTATGGGATTCGAAATCATTTAGTCAGTTGTGGAAGAAGTTGAAACTGTTATGGATTTCTCACCGAATCCTAATTATTTTAGGACCTAAATCAAGGAATTAAAAGTTAATTTTCTATAATTCAAAAGCTAAAATTAACCATTTCGTTGAGTCTAATTGGGTTCTGATCAGGTTTGTAGCTTGCTTGGGAAGAATGGGTTTTAGTTTCTCACTACTTCTATATTGGTTGATTTACTAGTTTTCCCAGTTTTTAAACTTTTCTTTTGCAATGGTATTCTTATAGAGGGTTTTGAGCAGTATGATAATAAGAAAAACACTATTTTTTAATTAGTTTTTGGAGCGGTACCGATCCTTCTTCTTGATATCAAAGTAGTCTTAGGTTTTCATCTAAGAGAGGATCCATTGATCTCTACAATTCATTTTCCACAATTTAAATCTTTTTGTAAGATGGAATTATCCAATTATGTTGTTGATTCTGTCATTCGCAAAAACCAATTCGTTTGTAAAGATTTCATTAATGATGCTTATTTTGACTTATGTTTATTCATCAGTAGCAAGGTTCTATGGTATAGACAATAATACAATGTTAGTTCTTACTCTATTTTCATACTTCATGCTACCATAACTAGTAAGGTTTATGATTGATCAATGTCATGTTTCTCTGCTTTTTATATTACTATGACCAAAATTTCCATTGCCACCAAACATCCTTTAAAATCTTATACTTTATGTGGTATACCTT
The DNA here is from genome assembly GCA_015680685.1 of Gnetum montanum. NCBI lineage: Eukaryota > Viridiplantae > Streptophyta > Gnetopsida > Gnetales > Gnetaceae > Gnetum > Gnetum montanum. The sequence goes on along the minus strand of MNCI01027259.1, from coordinate 99,807 downwards.
TAATCATGTCTATGATCTTAAGTTATGATCATCCCAAAAAATGTTTTACTCATTACAATCCTTGATAATGCCTTGAATTTCTTGAAGATAAGAGAGTTACAAGGAGTAACATTATGGATGCCCAAAAAGGTAAACTGGCTTTACAAGAAGCTTGGAGTCAAGAAGAAATTAGTGAGGTAATTTCATGTCTTTTTTTTTAATTATTTCCTTTTTTGTTAATTATGTTTTTATATTATGTATTTGATAGTGCAATCCAGGCTACAGAATAACCAATGTAGAGTGTTGAATCTGCACAGGTTGAAGAAATTCAAGGTACTTCAACCTTTGATATGGTTCAATCACAAGAACAAGTCATAGTTTTTGCTTCAAAGGTATATATTTAAATATAATTTACTAAGTTAAATATCTTATCTATATTTTTATATTTTCTTTTATTTTTTCCTTCTAATAATTATTTTTTGTAGAGGCAATGTACTAGGCAAAGTTCTAGTAGTCCAGTAGTTATAAGACAATCAACCCAATAATAGGCTCAACAACAATCCCAACCAACTCCTCAAGGTTCGAGACATGATAAGGAGAAGAAACCAAAGGTAGGTTTTAATTATTTAAAGGTTGGAATACTTTCTTCTTTTCTTGTATAATGTTAATAATTATTTTATTTTATTTTTAATTTCTTTTATGTTGCAAAGGTCTATGAAGCGATAATATTTTATACAAGAGATGGATAGACATGATGCAGGTGCTACTTCTGCATAGACTCTTATTCCATCACCACCTAGATCACGACTCATACCTTCTTTTCCTTCAACACCTGGATGAGGTTCCCTTCCACAGGTGGCACCAACAACAATTTCTAAATCTATTCTACTGGTTTATTCTTTCTCTGTCTCTGGTTCTTCTTATTCTATGGGAAAGATAGTGGTATTGTTGAATAAGAACTTGTGCTTTTTCGACGTATTAATTAACGAATCTTTGACAACAAATCCTATTTTGTTCGTGAAGATGTCTATCATCTACAGGAGCCACAATCATGCAATTTCAAGTTAGATTATGATTTAGTAAAGGCTAGAATTCTATCATCTTGGCATCCAATTCCTGAGGATGCTCCAAATACTGTAAAAAATCTAGAGCAACTCTTAGGAGAGTTGGAAACTGCAACATGTTATGCTCAACATCTAGATACTTGTGCATATTTCCTTCAAATTGATAATGATCGATTTTAGGTAATATATATATATATATATTTATGAATTATTATATTTTTCTCTCTTTTCTCCTTTTGGTTTGTTAATTTCTTCATAACTCATTAATTAAATTTTATTTCTATAGAGAAAGGAAAAGGAATGGCAAAGAGACATGGATGATCGATCAGTACAGGTGGAAATGTTAAAGACTCAACTTCAAAGAAAAGAGGAATCAATAGCTACAATAAGACATATGACCAAATATATCAAATAGTTATGTGATGGACTGGTTGGATGTAAAGTAGTGCTTAGAAAAGTAGATGCTACTACTGAAGAGAGAAAATCCAAATTGAAGATAGTTATCGATCTTCTTAAATCATTCAGTCGTAAAAAATAATTACAATTGCCCCTTTTTCTTTATTTTCCCATTTTAACCATTTTTTAACAATGTACTTCCTCTTCAATCCTTTTGATAATAAAATAAAATAGCATTTTTCTCCATGTTTTTATTTTTCCTACAAGTACTTGTGTTCTATGATAATGATAAAATAGGGTTTTTCTTTCATTTTGGTTCCTAAATCGTGGTTTGCTTCAATGCCAAATGTGACATTCCATTCCCAGATGTTGTAAAAATAGGAATGCCTAATTTATTATATCCATCATGGATAACATATCAGAAAGACTATAAACACTTAAATAATGAATTAATTACCAAATAAATAATTGATACTCAAAAATTAAGCAAGGAAAGAAAAATGAAAAAATTGTATTAATGGAAGAGAGTACTGTAACGTTGTTTTGTGTTGTCTTCCTATGCCACTTAAGCTTTAGAGGCAATCCAGCACTACCACCAAAGTTAGACTATCTTGCCAAAGGGGTGATCAGTCCCTTTTTGTCCTACTTCACCCAGCTCCCATTACTCACCTCTCTTGGCTCCGCAACTCCATGCTAGCATGACCTCTAACCCCGACCTTAAATAACATAGGTTAAACCCTTTCCCAAGGGATACATGAATAGTCATAACTCCTCATAACGAGGTACCCCTTCATTAGAAGGTTAATTACATTGTTTACAATTGTTTCCACCCTTAAAAAGGGATGGGATGTTACACCTATCTTGAATAATCTTGCCTATGTGCACCACGCTGAGATAAAAAACAAAGACTTGCAAATGGAATATTTGATGGAGTATATGGGATTAGCAAATCTTCAATATGTTAACCTTGCCATGTTGATAATAAGTATTTCTAGAATAGAATTGAAGAAACAAGTGGCTACACTATATGAATTTTGCAAGAAAGAGTTTGCAGACAAAATGGATATGCATTAAAAGCTTCACATTTCAAACTCTAAGCTCCAAGTGGTCAAAGCTAGCTACCATGATAAAAAATATGTAGTAGAAAATCTAGCTAGAATGATGATAAAATACTAAGAATTAAGAAAAATAGCTAGAGCATTTAAAAAAGAATGAAGGTAATTCACGACATGGTATGTGAAAGCCAATAAGATGTTTTCATAATTGTCATATCCATGGAAAGTACCAAATCTAGTAGACATTGTAGAATTTTCCTAGATAGTACATAACCCATGATAAGAAGAAGAAATGCTTTAGGCACTACTGAGTAAATATGAATTTCAAAAGTATGACAATAAAGAAAAGAAGTCAATGGAGAAGCCACCACCATCTCGAACCTGAAAGACTACATCCAAATTTTTTTCTTTGATTTGATTTGTTCTTGTTGTATGTATCAATCTTGTGATGCATGATAATTTTATAAATACCACTCGAACCAAAATGTAGCATTAATAGTAAAGTTAGTCATGTATATAAGTCATCGACAATTTTGTAAGAAAATCTATCCTCCTTTCATTTTAACTCAAGGACATGTTTTCAATCAATTGTAAAGGTATGATAAAACATGTAATTATGCAACCTACGATATCGTAGTGACAATATCATAGCTCTACATACATCATTATAGATGCAATGTAGTGAACCATGGTCATACCTATAAATGCCAACCTACTGTTGCATTCCAAAATGAACTCTTGCAAATACTTAACCAAATTCTTGCAATTTTTTTTCATAACTTGGAGTTAGAGTTATAGTGAATGCCCATATTATGGTAAAATATAATCATATGAAGTCTTTATTCGAGTGGATTGTTCTTGGACACAATTCATGATCAATAATAAAGATCAAGATTTCTTTTCATCATTGCAGTAATTCACTTAGCTTAATTTTATATAGATTAATTTTACTTTTCAACATGTTTACTTTTATCATGCCATTAACATTTTCTAAGTACTTTACTTTTCCAACATCTCTTAGTAACATGGTATAAGTACAACTGGTTTTGAGTAGAATGTGTAACTTTCTTGTAACCTACTAGTGAATTCACTTGATTTACTTAGTAGTGAATTCACTTGGTAATCCCAATGATAGTTACATTAGCCTAGGACATGTATGAAAAATCAAGAATAGATACTTATCACCATAGTCTAGAATAGAATTACATTTTTATCACACTTAGGCATGGAATTTACAATTACTTATACCAGGTTAGTACTTAGCTTTAATTTAAGCCAAATAAAATCATCATGTCATATACCTTACTAAGAGTTAAACTATATAGCTTACACCTTGCTAACTTGAATTGGAAAGACAATTATCACAAACAGAAGATCAACTAGTAGTATATTTACATTGTCCATCCATAGATTACTATCAGCTCCCACATAAATACTTGTAACTTGTATGACTAAGTGTTAGAGTAATCAACCACTCATCAAATGTTTATGACTTGAAAAAAGAGTAAGAGAGCTTGACATAAGCAAGAGAATCTAAGATAAGGAAAATAGTGAAAGATAAAAATGAGAACACTTGAGAGAGGTTGAGGGCATTTCTTAAGACTATCTACTTATCTTAAGCTTTGTGCTCTAAGTGTGAGTAATTAAGATATGAAGGAGAAACATGTATGGACTCTAAGATCTTTAAAAGTATTGATTTGAGCTTGGCTTCTCATTGATATTATATAAAAATATCAAACACAACTTGAAAACATGTATGACCTTTCATATCCTTAAAACATCAAACATAAATTGGAATGCAATAAAATAATAATAAACATACATGTATCACAATTCCTCTTGGGGATAGGTGTAATGCTCTTACTACAATCTCTCTTTGAGATAGAGGTAAGACAACTCATGGAATATAATAAAATGCCTCTTATTCATAACCTTGCTGGCCCAACACGATTTTGTACAATCATGACCTCCTTAGATAAGGAATAAATGATCAGAGGTAGATCAAAATGAAAATTAAATAAATATTTTTTTATTTTTATGCTTAATATATCAACTATAAAACAAGGAAAAACCATTAGCTTTATTCACCATGCAAACACTAGACTTTGCATAAACCAAATGCTTCCGTGCTATGTAGGAAAGGTAACACTCTAATAAACTCTAGCCACACTTGCGAAGTGACAACTAATAACACACATAAGACAAGGGAAAAATTAACTTACCCAAAGGAGGAAGAGCTCTTCACACAAACAAGATTCCAAAAGCTAGATTCAAATGAAAGTAATTACTAAGTTATGTTAATTTATATGTGAGAGTTCATCCTAGGTATTTATAGTTTTTGCAACATAATAGTAAACATTTGCTAGCATCCAAGCATCAATGAAGGTTCATCAACATAGCTTACGCAACTCAAAAGCATAACAAGAGCAAAGGGGCCATCCCAAGCCTACCAAGGGATTTTTCAAAGCCCCTACACTAACATGTAAGGTACATTGATGCTAAGTAGTGAGTGCATCCCATCCTAACATACTTTACTTGCTAATTCCATATGAAATTCGAAACACCAAGGAACACATCAAAAGGTTCCTAGGATATGAAGATGAAAGCATCCTGTGAAGCCAAAAACATGTACAAAACTTGGAAGTATGATTTGGTAGGTTAGGATGCAAACCTAGGAGGTACAAACCTCAACCATAAGCACAAAAACCAAAAACATAGGGTGTGAAATACTTTCCAAGTCCATGTCTTATAAATGACTTCAAAATACCATTGAACAATGCATTAAACATGTCTTTTCCAAAGGATTCATCTCATTCACCTCTATTAACAACAAAGATTAATTTGTTGATGATTGACGGCTTTGATAAGCATTCAGTATTAAAAATTTCAATCCTTTTGTCAATAGACTAAATGTTCTATCCTTGTAAGATAAACATAATGTTTCATTTTATTGATGTTTTTAAATATATTACTTCTTTTACAAACTTCTTATTATGTTACGTATTAACATTTTATCTATATCGCCATTGTACACCATGATTATTATGTTATAACACACTAGAGTGTTATATCATGTCTATTTATTTGATTAATGTTTGTTAATTTCCTTTCTATTACTCAATTATAACTATTACTAGTAATTTTGATAGGTTATTCTATTTGATGCAATGCTTCATGTATCTTAAATATTAAGGTTGAAGTGTTTGATGTGTGTCTAAGTTCTCTCCTCTCCAAGTTTGTGGTTATTTAGATTGCTCATCGTTGTTCTTGTAAACTTCATAAGTGATAGTAAAAATAAATAGAAGTAAGACATCTAGGTTTAATAGGTATATTGAATATAATGCATCGATACCTAACCAAGAATTAATAGCACACTTTCAAAGCTTTAACCCTTTGAACTTTTTAGGATAAGATAATTCCTATGTAGTTGCATAATGGCTTAGAGGAATTAAGATATTGTTTCAAGTGTAAGCTATAATTCTTATGAGTGAAGTCAAGTTAGCTATTTACCAACTAAAACATCTATCATAGTATTAGTTGATGGATAAGGAAAATGATGGAAAATAGGTAGGATTAATAAGATTTGATTTAAGTTGGAATATATTCAAAGTTGAGTTTCAGAAAGCATATATATCAAAGATAGTATAACTATGGCTATATTAACTACAAAATCCCTAGTACAATTGTAGAAAATTTGAGCATTTTCAAGATAAATGTTCTACATGTTTCACTTCTCAACAATTAGGACATAGGTAACCACATTATCTAATGAATGGTGGTGGCAAGGATCAAGCCAATATCTTGACTAATTGCACATCTTCATCTTGAATAAAAGACTCTAGGTTCCTTAAATTATTTGTAGGTATTAATCAAACATTAAATCATTATTTTGTTGATGTAATACTTTAATTACTTTAACAAAAGAATATAACAATTCTTTTGACGTTTTTTTAGCAATCTAGCAAGCATACCACAAAGTAGCAATTAAAAACTCCATGTAATAGAGCAACAACAATTAGAAGTCAATAAAATAGTGTCAATTATGTCAAGGAACTTTAATATGACCGAGAAAAAATAACAGTTCAACATACAAAATTCCAAAACAACAAAAAATAAGCCACATTAACACTATACAATAACACAGACAAAAAAATTTGTGTCAAAAGAAATGACGCCAAAATCATTAAAAAAATTGTTAATGCTAATAACATAATCAAAACACATACCAAAATCAAAAATAAAAATAATAAAAAATTTAAAAAGTACTTAAAGAAATAATAATTGTTGTATTATAAAACCTTCTCAAAAATTTTAAGGTTAGAGCACTTGAATGAAACAAAGATTGTAGATGGTGGAAGTAGAAGTTGAATTTCACATGTGCTTGTTTTCTGATTAATTATCCTTAAAATATCAAATTGGAATTTAGATACATGCTCTTCTACTTTACTATATATAAATTATATTTGATCTAATTAAACATATTTAACAAATATTAAAATATCAAAAAATAAGCCCTCTTTTACGTAACGAAAAACCTTAATAGTTTGAAAGTTTGATAAGATGTTTACTATCACCGGTACTTGAGTGGGATATATATCAAATATACCTTCAACTAATATTCTTTCCCCTTTTCTATGCAACTTGTTCAATTCTCCCAAAAAGAGTACAGGAAAGTTGCAGTGCGCTGCTAACTCTACAACTTGCCATATTGCAAGATTCTCATAGTTGAAACATCTTAAATAAGATTTCGTCTATCAAAGTGCAGCTCAAAAATTATGCAAAGCCGCACATTTAATAGAATAACGGAGGACTGGCTCTAATAATTGAGTTTGTATGTTTTCTGATAGCCCGGTAATCTTGGATTTTATCTTGCAATCATTTCATTTGTTTGTATGTGCAAACCTTAGACGAGCAAAAGTAATGGAAATGCTACCTCGGCACGTTAGACGTGACTTCTTCCACTTACAAGTGTGGAAATCCAATGCAGCCGCCTTCACGCAGATTGGTAAAGAGCACATTTTTTAAATAAAATAAAAGATTCATGAAAGGGAGTGGATGTATATCTCTTTATATGGAACAACTGGCCATATCCAACAATAATTTTGGAATTTAGAAACCCATCAAAGTAAGATGAATGCACTGGAACCTGTCCACAGCTTATTAAAACATCTCGATCATACCAGTGTCATTAAAGAGCACCTTTTGCAAATTTGAATAAAGCAGCAACAGCAATAGCAAAAATGAAAAAGTGGTACATGCGCTTTTGTATCACAACTTGCAGGCGAAAGGAACTGCAGCCGCCCCTGAAGGAGAACACAAATCATGCAGGGCCCCCACAATCCTTGAACCACTTTAGGATAAAGACATCTTGTGCATATGAGCGAGCATGATTTGTATCGGATATCCGCATATTGCTCTGTGATTTTGCCATCAACGAGATTTATTCTACAGTACCGAGATTAGATGCGTTAGGCCAAGGTGTTAGATAAGGTGGTGGGTTGGGGGTCCTTGAGAAGATGCAATCACTTATCTGCACAGCTCCCATGATGGATCTTATCTTCTGCCTGCCTGCCATGATTTGACTAACCTTAGCATTCTGCAGGAATTTCACTGTTAAGTGTAAAAAAAAGAATCACACAGATGTAACAGGGGGACTTCTTCCATTATTTGCCTACAAATTCACAAGCCATCTCTGATCAGTTGCTTCATGATATGAGCTGCAGCGAGCTGCCATTTCTGATTCTAAGATATCTGGGTTTCTACAATTTTGGGGTTTGTGAGCAGTTAGTATGGATATGAGGGTGATACTGGAGGTTGTGGATGCAATGAATTTGAAGGAGAATCATAGCGATTTGTTCATGAGATGTCATTTCCTGAGCAGCAATGGTTCTTGTTCTCCATCTTTTGATGTGCAATTTGGAGAGAAAATTGAAGCAAATCTGGTTTGCAGGAAAACAACAGAGCCTTTCAAGGATGCTTGCCTGGTAATTGGGCTGAGAAGGAAAGGGCATTCTGGGATGTTCAAGTTTGGCAAGTCCAAGAATGTTGGAAATGTCATGGTAGGATTGCAAGCATTGCTTGATCCGTCTCCCCCAAAGTTGGACAGATGGTTTCCCCTTGCATCATCAGCAAGAGCCTGCAAAGTGCATGACTGCAGCGATGAATTGAACAATGATGTTCCTAGTTTGCACATTGTTCTTTCAATCATGAACAGGAACGGAGCAGCAGCAGGATTTAATAAGAAAGTTTGTGTTCCTGTTACGAAGAAAGAGCGAGTGGCTGTTAGGAGTTCTCTTACTCACACAGTTTGGGGAAACATGGCTGCAGCAGATTTTCTTTTGGCAGCCAGAGGAAACATGGCATCCTACAACCCTCTTGAGTGGGGAATATGATGGTTCTTTGATTTTATGATTATTTGTTTGGACCCGGCATTTAGTGTGTTTTATTGGTTCAAGGAGTACTTAGTTTGTTGTTCGAAGGACCATTTGTTTTAAGAAAACTGCACAAGATGTGTAAATGATTCAACGTGCTTCCAATTCCAATCTAAGAGGCTATTACATGTACCGTAAAGGCTGTGCTGAAAATTTGTATACTGGCTTTCTAGCAAAATAATTCTCTGCTGTTGTAAACTGTGTTGTTGAAAACAAAAACACTTCCCATCTTCGGGGAAACGAAAATTTGAAGATTAGTAGAACGGTTTGAATTTCATCTCAAAGTTTTTGAATCGTGTAGAAACCTTCAAATTCTTGGGAAAAAGCTGACTCTCTTCACTTCAATGTGCTGAAGAGAGATTTGCAAAAGAAAGAGATTTGTAGATGCTTATCCTTTTATGTTTATAGAGAGCTTTATAAGAAATCCTTTAGTAAGAAGTGAAAACCTTTGAAAGTGCCTTTGAATAAAAGCAAGATCTCATTCATTTCTTATCTTAGAGAAGATTTTTCAGGATTAGTTATAAGGAAAAAAATCTGAAAAGACATCCCAAAATTGTTGCCTTTTTCTTTAGACTTTCTTTTCAATGATGATTTGAGGTACTCTAAATTTTTAAATATTATTATTCATTTGTTACCTATTTCCTAGTGTGACATCTTGTTCACGAATGTTAGAGCAAATGTCAAATATACATTATATTAAACATTATGCGTAAAAAAATAATATACCAAACATCAAATATATGTAACATTTGACATTATGCATAAAGAAAATAATAGTGAAAATGCAAAATGGAAAAGAGAAAAATGCTTTATTAAAGTGGAATAGTGTATCTAGATTATGCTCTGGTGTTCATTGTGGTCTTCTTCCTTCGACATCTATCCCTTAGAAGCAATCTAGCATCGCCACCATGGTTAGGTCTATCACTGGCCAGAAAGAATGGTTCATCCTCTTCCTGTCCTGCATCACCTAGCACTTGTTAATTATCTTTACCAGCTCTGCAACTCCATGTTGATACAACCTCTACACCTGAGTATAAATACCTTAGGTCAAATCCACAAAGGTTACCTCAAAAGAGATGTTTGTTATTACAATATGCCCTTTCAAGTCTTAATTACAACTCTCCTTTTGGTGTCTTATTATAATAATGATAACACTTGTTATGAAGAGGCACCATCTTCGTTATGTAGCAACAACATTTGAGAATGGAGACATTATAATCTAGCCTCATAGGTTTCATTCGTCTTTGAATGAGTCCATGCTCACCAACTTTTTTTAGCTCTAATGCTTCTTTTTATGGTCTTATGCTCTAATAATTTGATTTCTCTTTTGGACTTGAAGTTATTTCTTGCTTATTTTGCAAGCAAGACATATGTTAGAAGAATATATAGGAATTTAAATATTAATTTATTAATACTTACCTCATTTTCTAAGATAATGATAAGAGTTGAAATAAAGATCTACCAACCACCAATCACTAGTCCTAACTAGGGTCACATAAAGCACAACTTGTATATGGTCATCCAAGTGAAGGTAGGGAAAATCCTTATTCTTAACTTGAATTACCATAGAAATTTTACTTATCAGATTAAAATATAAATTAAATAATAATGAAAATCATAAATAAAAGTAAGGTTAAGATACCTCCTAATCTTGATCAACCTTAAGAAATAATGGAAATAGATGTAATTTTACCATAAGTGGTATATGATTAGATGATTTTGCTTAGGATGGAAAGGCTTAATCTTGCTTCTTCTCAACTTCTTCTTTAGAAATTAACTCTAGTATCTTGGTAAGTTGGAAGAATTGGACATCATACCAAATATAATCCAAGGTCTCAATGAAGAATGTTGTTGATCCATCTTCATTAATCATGGCAGAGTAATTACTAAACTATGGTTCTTGATGAGTACTATCTATTAACATTATCTATTTCTAAATTTTGAAATTTGATTTATCTATTGAAGATTTGAAGTAAGCCAAAAATGAAATTGTATGTTGAATTGATGGAAACATCTTCTTCAAATTAGGTTCATCTTCCAAGGATTCTTTTAGACATCCATATTTTAAGAATTGATAAACAGTACTTCCAACTTTTGCATTGAAGTGTCTACAAAGGACAATTGGCACTGAATTGGTAAGGCTTAGGAATAACTTATTCTTCAAACTTTCATTATTTTCTTAATCAAGTATGCTCCTTAGCATAGTCTAACATTTGGACATGTTGATTTAGCACTTAAATATGTGTTAACCATGTATATATATCTTTCTGGTAACTAGATTGTTAGCATCAATGCCAAAGCTATGTGGCTTCTCCAGAATCTTGATCATTCTTTCATTCCAATGATTTGAAGTTTTGCGATTTCAAAAATTCTGTCTTCTAAACACTATTTAAATTTTTATACTAATTCAAACTTTTCTTCTTAATAAAAGATCGTGTAACCATCCATGTTATGATTTCCACAATAGGCTAATCTATATGGCTCAAAAAGGAAAACTTCCAAAAGAACCTTTTTGTTTATAAATATCTTTGTATGCCATCTTTTCCAAGTTCAGTTGGAATTGGTATAGAAATTTCCATGGTAAGAATTTGTATAGGCATAAGACATCAACATTCAAATCTTGTAACTCTGCTAAGATGCATGGATATCAATACTCATGCTAGTCTAAGGCTTGTGGTGGAAATAGTGGATGTTGTCTCTCACTAGCTAAGGATCATGCTAGCACATTATATATCTCCACTTTCATTCTCATTCCTGGATTCTCTCCTAGACCATTATTCTTTATAGCTATCATACACCTTGTTGGAACAAGATTATGACTCTCTATGTTTTGTAGTATGATTTGGTTACATGAAAAATTGATATACATCTTCTTGATCAATCTAATTCACCAATTAATTCATCAAATAATCTTATTGGTAACAACTAGATACATTACCTAGACTCTTTAGTGACCTTTCTATCCCCTTAGAACACTAACTTTGTCAACATAAATGATCAGCGGCTAGGTACCCCTACACCCAACCATGTGAATCATGGGCATTCACATGCAACTCAGTTGAATTCCGTAGACTGTAAGCACTTAACATACACTAGACCTCTAACCAGCAAAACCCTTTGTTAGAACAGTTTTTGTCTTCTCAACCTCATTTGTGAGTATCTAGTGGTAATGGTTAAGTGAGATTTAGGCAACTGATTTTTATATTTTTTACTTTATCTTTTGGTGTCTAATTAAGGTATGAAAGTTAAGGAATAAAATATTATTTAACCTATAATTATCCTAATATGTATCTTAACTATTCCTAGCATAAGTATTTGATCCCATCTTCCGGGCACGTCCTGGGCATTTCCTAACCACTACTGGGTTACCAAATGTTAGGCATCATTGGGTTACCAAGTGTTGGATTTACGTTTGAGATGGTCGTACTTATGGTTTATATGAACTCTAAATGAGTGATAACAATTAAACTAGTAATAAGAGAAACTTAAGTAATTATCAAAGCATAGAAACATTAAAATATTAAATGCAATAAATGACTAAGTCCAAATGCTGCAAGGAATGCTTGAAAGCTTGTCTTTATTGCTATTCACGCCAATGGGCTCAGATACATCAGTGCTCGAATAAAGAGTTGAACACCTTCTTTACACCTACTATGGGCACTTGGAAAATATTCTATCTCCTATGGGAACAAACTACAAGAACTTCACTACAACTAACAAAAGGATACCTCAATGAGGCAGAAGGCCCTCTTATTTATAGGTCAAAATAGGTGCCATGTAAACGGAGCCACGTCGATGTATGGAAGGATGCATCGACGGGGCTGCGTCGACACGACTGCGTATACGGGGTCCCATATACGCAGCCTAGTAAACATGGCTACCGACAAATACTTCATCATATCCCCATGACTGAGTGAAAACTCATCCTCAAGTTCCTCTTACAATTTGGAAGGTATGGACTTTTATTTACAACATAGATGACTTGACACACACATGACATAACATTAACTTTACCAAGTGCCTGAGTTCTAGAGAAGGAAAAGTTACAAAAATGATGGTGTTCAGAGATAAAATTGAACACCTTGCCGGTCCTGGAGTCTTTGCCATGAAGAAGGATGCAAAAATTACTAAAGAAGGTCACACCGTCCTTGGGGGTGGTGGTTTCGACGGACCTTCACTAGCCTCTGGCCCATGCGGTGGTGGTGGTACGAATGACAATTGTCCCGTAGTGACTACAACTTCTAAAGGCAGCCAGAAAGCCTCCAAGAGAGCCCTCATTTTTTCTCTTTGCTTCTAGGATTTTTCACTATCTAGGAAGCTTCATCAATGTGTGCTGGAACTGGAACCTCCCAAGGGCATGGCAGCATCAGAAAGAGTTCTTTTAGGTTGACAAACTAGGCTATGAACTACTTTCATTCAATGTCAAATGCTCGGATTGATGCTTGCAGCTACTGGTAGTCATTCATCCGATGGGCCAAGTTCTCTGCGATTGCACGCTATCCTTCAAAACTCTTATGGAGAACCTTGAGTTCCTCGTTTGCTATTTTCAATTGCTACTTTGTTGCTTTGTGTGCTTGGAACTCACCCTCATATAAAGAGTATGAGGTGGCCACTTGTTTCTCCAATTTGGACCATGGTCTCCCAACTATGAGCATGGCCAGGTTTGCATAGCAAAGGTTGGAAAGCTCCATATACTCTGTCATTTCTTCAATCTATAGCTCCTTAAGGCAGATTTTAGCCTGATTGTAGGCATTCAACCCATGAAAGACAGGTTGCCATACTTCGCCTCCTTCTTGAAGTTGCTGGAGTGATTGGGTCATTTTGGCCTTCGCAACTTGAATCTGCTTCTCATTTACTTCCTTTTGCAGTCCCACTTGGTCCTTGTAATGATTCTTGATTTTTTCAAACTTTAAGGCCTCATTCTTCCAACTGGCAATTTCGATGGCAAATTTTTTTCACAAAGCCTGAACCTCCTCCATGGACAGATTTTGGTTCTCAGCTGCCAACCTTCTCATGTTAGCATTCACCCTAGCTAGTTCTTCCTACTGTTGGTGGATAAAGTTTTTCATGTGCTCATTTTCCACACCAACATTACGTAGGTGATGAACCTCCGTGGTCAACCTAACGTTCTCCTAGAAAACCTCCATCAAGTCCTTATTTAAAGTATATGCTTGAATGTCTGCCAAGGATTTATCAAAGATCGCCGACTCTCACTCATCCTCAACTATCTAAATTTTGAGCTGAAGCTATTGAAAAGCTTCATCTTTGGTGATTTCATAGTTGAGGAGAGCTGGATCGGCAAGTTGGGTTCTTAGTTGGGCCACTTCTATTGCTAAGAGTTGATAGGCCTCTTGTGCAGTTTCAAGTTTCCTTCCAAAATGAGGCTCTTACCCCTTGCCAAGAGCAACTCCGACTAGGTTGTAGTGATGTTGTCCAGAAGGTCAAAGACATCCGGAAGTGGTTGCCTAGTTCCCACCAGTTAATCCAACAATTCCTCATGTTGCGTTGCATCGATCTTGCTATATGAGGTTTCAGAAGATGTATGTACATCTTGAAGTCCATGAATATTTGGTACAGGTGCCACCGGTAAGTTCAAAGCTATAGCAATTGTATCAGCAACCACTTCGGCTGCAATCTTCCATTATTGGTGCTACATCACCAAGACTGTTACCCCTTCACCATCTTCCAAGTGTACTGAGAAGGTAGCAGCATTCCCAGAGATTTCAGTAAATAGTTGCTAGGTTGATATTGTTACCTCTCAAACACTAGGATCTATCCTTGCTGGTACTTGCGTTCAGGCAGCGGAGAACATCGGCCCTACTCTTTCCAGCAAGCTAACTGATCGAGCCACTTGCTCCGAGTGGCTCATTGCAGGGTGATAAACTGAAGGGTGTTCTCCTCCACTAGTCCTACCAGATTTCTCTTGCTAGCTTAAGAGAATTTTTCAGATCTCACGAATGTGTTCTGCAATGGTTTGCAAACCTGACCTTGTTGTTTGCATAGGTGGTGGAGGTGGTTGTTGCTCCTCCTCAATTTGCATCGTGGCTGGAGTCCTATCATTCATCATTTCATGTCATGAGGCAATTGGGATGTGTTAGATTGTGTCATTGGTGTATCGTGCTATCCTTGCCCATTTGCATAACTTTCTAATTAGGTAGGGAAAGGGGAGAGCTCGTCTTCCACATTTGCTTTCAGTGAACCTTTTTCAATTTCCAAAAATAGTAATTGTGGAAGACTCATCAAGAACTTCCCACTTAGAGCGGCACATGCATGAGTGGAGAAGGCCATGATTTTGTTGGATCTTACCATTAGATTCAGGTGGTAAGATGTGATCTTTGAATATACCCTCTCCACTATGGTTAGAGAGTTAAAATCCTTGCAGTCTACCCCATAGCACCACCTGATCCACTCCCTTTTTACCTCAGGGTCCTCTTATTTTGGCATCTCCACCACATCTACTCTGGTCTAGGGAAACCCTAGAGCTTGTGCTATTGCCTCTAAAAAATAAGAGACATAAATGTATTTGATTCTTACTCTAGATCCTAGTTGCCGATTTGTCCAGAAGAGATAGATCTTTCCTAAGTACCATTCACCACTGGTTGTGATGATTGGCCACATCGGAGAGTTTTGCAGTTGGAGCTTCACATCTTCTGGTGCATTCTCGAGGAATGGTCCAAAGTTTAGCTCTTGGAGGACCATCTGTTGCACTTTGCATGGCTTGATAGCATCAAGACAGGCTTGGGTCAAGGTTACCTCAAGTCATGGTGCTATCCCCAGAGTCTCATTCCCTTGCGATTGCTGGTTGGGAATCTCCTCTTCGGGAATCTGATGGACAGATTCCACATTAGGTCCTTCGTAGAGGGGGCCAATTGCATGATAGCCCTTCACATGCTCTAGTTATTGCATGCCTCATCCCCTTCCTATTCATGGGCACTTGTCCCTCAGTTTTGATGGTCCTTTGCCCCTTGGATGCCTCAGTTTGGGTGCCATCTGCAATCAAACATAATCACCCATTAGATCATGCATAAGTAGCTCAAGATGGTCCTTATACACCTTCTCAATTCGACTAAGTTATGTTGTTGGCACGGGCATTCCATTAAGTCTCCCGAAGTGTTAATTCATGGGTTAGAGCCAAAAATAAGAAGAGATGAGTTGAAGTTTAAACGATTGTTTTCATTTCTTNTGGAGCATTAAATTATGGGTTAAGGCCAAATTTTTTGTACTTAACAATTAATTAATTAATTAATTACACAAAGCCCCCCCCCATGACTGAGAGCATACCTCTAGTTGCTTAAAATGGCAAGGATTGGTTAATGCAGATGTGTGATGGAAGGTAGGTGTGTTGGAAAGAGTTAGGCAAAAAAAAATGGCAAAATATCCCACCAATTTGTGTGAGAAATGATAACAATGTGAAGCGTAGCAGGCCTATATATAAGGATTGGGCACTACGCTGATGGGGCTACGTATACGGGGCCCCGTATACGCAGGGGGGTTGCAACCATTGACCAGTGTTGACCAGCCCATAAAAAGCCAAAAAAAGGAATTTAGAATGCCAAATTGGGGCAATTGAAGAGCGCAAGAGATTGGGAATGTGATCAAGGACACAAGGAAGGTAACTTGGGCTAGAAAAAGTGTTAAAGGTAGGAGAACATGGTGAGAAAGAACTCTGTGGGGAGGAGATCGAGCAATGGAACCCTGAAAATAATCAACCACAAAATCCAAAGGATGGGAGACTTAACAAGTGAGACCAAGAATATGTAGGTGGTTCCTCCCCATAGTAGACAATAGCCTTAGTAGCCCTTGCATATCCTCAACACCAAGGTCAAGAAATGGTGCTTGTAAGTTAATACTCCTATCCAAGAGATCCCGCCAAGGCATTAGTAGTACATGGAAATCACAACAGACTTTCAAAACATAAAATGGATAGTTAGGGGAGTTTGGGAGAGAAACGGGTGAGAGAGAGATGAGAGGAGTGGAATTCCAATTGTTGGTTACTTGAAACCCTATGGTTAAGTGACTTGGTAAGACCATTCCTAAGTTCAGACTCAAAACCAACCATAGACAATGACCTCACAACAACAAGCGAAGCCCCATCCATCCACCAAGTAGCAAAGTGTACCCATAGGAAACCACCACTCCAACAGGCGGGAGAAGAAGGAAGTGAAATGGGGTGAAGTTAGAGGGGATAGGCTGAGTCCCATAACTTGTTTTGGAGGCCTATGAGAGGTGATCTTAGGGGTGTTCCTTGAATTCCCACATAGTGATGATTTTATTTGTGTTATTTTCTTGTTATTTCATGGGAACCACACCATGCAAAGACTCATGCTTGTTTTCATGAATTGACCAAGGGGTGTGCTTTGAATCCTCATGTTTATTTGTTGTTGTTGCTGTTTTTTTTTTCAATTTTTGAATTTTTTTGATGAGGACCACACCATGCGAGGTTGAATTGCCCAACGACTTCCTTGTAGAGAAGGATGTGGAGTGGTAAGAAACCCATAAGGACACACTGGCAACCCAGGGGATAGGAGAGGATGACAAATGTTGCATTCCCCTTGAATTCACACTTGATTCAAACCATTGGGTCATCCCCGAGTCTAGAAACTACACAAGTCACACATTAATTATAATGTTTTTAT
Organism: Gnetum montanum; assembly: GCA_015680685.1. Classification (NCBI taxonomy): domain Eukaryota; kingdom Viridiplantae; phylum Streptophyta; class Gnetopsida; order Gnetales; family Gnetaceae; genus Gnetum; species Gnetum montanum. Next base: position 82,246 of record MNCI01027259.1, on the reverse strand, counting down.
GTGAAGGGGTTGCATGTTTCCAACAGAAGGAAAACCATGGAGTGGATGAGTGGGTGGATGATGTGGACTCACTACTGATTGTATGAGCTGAAAATAGACATAAAGTCCAAGGACAACATGCGAGGGTGGGAGCCAGATAACTAGGTGTACATCACCCATCGTAATGAAAACCATCCATGCCAAACACCTGATGATAATAAGATGATGTATTAGCGATCACGTGAAAATGAAACACACACAAAGAAACGGAAAATAATTAAAGAAAGGAAAAAAATTAACAATAATTGGAAAACGTATGAATGATGTTGAAAACAAAAGGTGTAAAAAAAATTATAAAACAAAAAATTACAAAATAGTGAGGGGTGTAGTGGAATGGATTAGTAGGGATGACAGTCTCTTCCATAACTGGGTGGAAAGGAGGAGACGTGAAAAATGGAGTGAGGCTATCTAGGTGATGATGAGGTGGTATCCCTAGTTAGGTGGAGCCCATGGAAAGGTTTGAGTTCCAATGGCTCGTGTTTGAAGCTCTCAGGATGTGCAAATTTCCCCATTCACCATGGCCATCAACAATGGACACTTATTGATGAACCTCTTCCAAATCATCCATGTTGTTTATGTAGGCTTGTATAAGCCCCTCAGATGGTTCCATGTGCAATGTGCTGCTAGCAGGATTAGTTGTCAGCCACTAGGTGCCTTCTTGAGTTGTGGCTACTACGTACAGGCATTGTTGAATCGGTGATTCCTCGGTACACCGACTACATGCTTGAATGGACATTTGCTTGGAGAACCATAACTGCTGCACACAGTTGCACCCAAAGTCACTGTACACGATGCATGGAACGTGCTTCTTCTCAATCTTTCCAAAGGGATTTTCCTTTAAAATTTTAAAGGAAAGATCTCGAAGTCCTAGTCTTACATCTACCTTGCTCAACCAGGCCATTCCCATTATGATTGGGAAGCTTCCCTTGCAATTTTTAACACTGATGACAAGGAAATCAGTAGGATAGGACCACTCACAAATGGTGGTCACAATGTCCTCCACCACTTCCAAGGGAATGATGATGGATTGGTCTGCTAGTTCAAGCCTACTGTTGCTCTTCTTTAACAGGGGAAAATTCCAATTCTTGTACATGTCATGTGAGATCAAATTGACTCCTGATCCCGAATCCAGAAGAGATTTACAGGGCTCATTTCCTACCACCTAAATATGGATGAGGGGACTTTCTAGATTAGTCAATTTTTAGTGAAGGTGACCTACCTTTATCCAATTGGTCATTGCATGTGTGAGCATGAGTGTTTGTACGTTGGAGGGTGTTTGATCTGAAGGTTTCTCGAGCTGTGGAATAGTAGAGGTGGTTTGAGGTTTAGAGGCACCTACCACAAGTGGGTGTGAGGGTGTGTGCACATGATTGGGCTAGAAGAACAGACGTTTTTGTGGCTTGGATTCCAGTCCACTCAACTAAGGAGCTAGTTGTATGTTGATAGCCCTCATAGCATTGCATTACTATGGTTGTGATGGAATTTCCCCCTACATAGGTGGTAGTTGGGTGGGATGTTAGGGAGAAGGAGTGGCAGGAGAAGGTGATGGAGGATAATAGAGATGTGGGCTTTCCACCTTGGGTGATGAAGATTGTGGTTGAAAATATTCTGGAGGGTTGGTAATAATTATGAAATGTGGCATGGGTGTAAGCATCTTGTGGAGATATTGGTTGCTGAACATAGTACCCATATGAATCTGCCTATCAATAAGGGTACTTCTTCCTTGGAGGTGGCATCCCCCATTCCTGTGGGTGCTACCATTGCTGGAAGTATTCATATAGTTGCAGTGGCACTCCACTTGGATAATACCCTTGCTACTGGTGGAACTACCTTGGGTTTCCTTGTGGGTAAGGCACCCTTCAGGGTGTTTGTCTCTGTGCCAAGCAAGGATTCAGCGCGTACACCCCAGACTCTTGGAGATGTGACACCACAAGACAACACCCCTTAGGATGTTCCTATTGGCATATGTCACATTCATCGTCCTCCTCTATGTCAAAGTCTACAACCTATTCTGCTACAGCAACCTTGCCCTTACCCTTATATTGGACATGTTCAGCTTCCTTCTTCCTATGCTGATCATGATCATTACCTTGTTCTCTAGACTCTTCTACAATTTTCAGCACACTTTGGAATTTTTCATCCAAAGAGTCCCACATCTTATCAACCTTTACCAAAATTTCAGATGCAAACTTTTGCAATGGCAAGGTTTTTTAGTTCACCACTACTTTTAGTGGTGATTCCTCCTCTTCTTCACAAAATTAGACTTCCCTTTTTTTGAGGGAAGGATCTTAGTTAAACTCTTCTGCACTCTCCTTTCTGAGTTCCCCCTCTTCTTTGGCCACTTACTCAAAGAGGTATTGTAGTTGATGGGTCCTTAGCTCTGATAATCATCCCTAGGCATACACACCAAGGGTCTTTCATGTTTCAAAATGAAGCCCATTAATGATGTGGTGAAGCTATGCCCGCTGAGAGTAGCCATGACCAAGGCACCGATGTAGCAATGAATAGTACCTACTCATGGCTACATCCAAGGGTTCATGATTACCTTGTTTCCACCCTTGGATCTGATGTCTCAAATTCACCACTCTAGCATACATTTGATACTTTTCATTGAAAATATCAAGCATCGTACTCCATCTTCTAATTGATTCTAGTTCCAAAGACTGGTACCAACTTTCTGCTTCCTTGATGAGTGTGCGAGGGAATAGCTTAAGCTTCTTCCAATCATTATCAATATTTTGTAGGGTGCAAGTGTCATGGAATGCTTGCAAGTGGGTTTGTGGATCATAATTGTATCCCCCTTCAAACCTGGGGATGTTGTTCATATCAATGCATCTGATCCGGCTATCCTTCAAGTGCCTACTAGGGATCTGAACTACCTCGGCAACATGAAGCATGCTCCAAGTAGCCATCAATGGTTCACCTGGGTCATAGTCCTGCTGAGCACCATGGTTTCTATGACAATTCTGGTTGCCCCTCCTTTCATGATGGTGAGGCTCACACGATTGGTCACATGCTTCCTCACACCATTCCTTTCAATCCTTACGACCACCATCACCTCACTCCTTTCTACCATAGTTATGATCAGAGTCTGAACTAGATGAAGGTAATGGGGAGCAAGAGGATGGAGAAGAGGGAGAGGGATCACCACCACCTTAGTGTCGATCTCCCCCTCTAATCTAGCAGCAGCCTCAAGCATCTTGTCCATCCTTGCTTGAGCCATGACTTTTCCCACATGACCCTCCATCCCTTTGAGGATCTTTGTTACTTGGTGGCTTGTTCATGATAATGGATTGGAGGACCTGCTACTCCAGAGGAAGTTCGATTGAATGGGAATGATGAAAGATAGGCTCCCCATCATCTTGTAGCCCTTGCAAGAATAAGGAGTTATTGAATTATTTTTCCTTCATGTGTTCGTATCGATCTTCCTACTGCTAATCTCAAGCTCATTGGGCCTCAATGGGACGATAGTCCCGGTACTCATGGTCCATGACGTACTCCATACCATGGTCCTGGATGCCTAGTCTAGCAAGATTATGAAATAGCATTCCAGGAGCCGATCAGTCAGGTGGTAGTATGATGTTGCCCTTCATGTTCTGCCATCATAGATGCTCATCCTGATGTAGGATGAATGTGAAATTAGGGACATATTTGTTGGTGACCGTTTGGGACACAACTGTCAACGAGTGCCCTTAAATAGGATTTAGGTGCCTGCTGGTCTCTAGAAACACCAAGGCCCAGATACCTCCAAATAAACTTAGTAGTTAATGTGAGTATGTGTGTGTGCTGTTGCGGCGTGCAGTTGTGAGAAATGTAACGATTGCATTGCGTGTAAACTACAAATGACTTACTTTAAAGAAATTCAGCCAACTTTGCCAAGTACTGTGA
>MNCI01027259.1:55505-77734 GCA_015680685.1 Gnetum montanum | reverse complement strand
TAGCAAGCCATCTTGCAAGCAATCGTTCACGATTTCTTTACAAAGCTCTTCTCAAGACCTCAAGTATGTCTCCGAGTGAGAGCCCAAGTGTGATCCCAATGTCTTCTCAAAAGTGTGATGTATGAGACCCCAATGTGATGATGTGTGAGACCCCAAGTGATTATCCCCTTCCCCCCTGAAGCCTTTTTATAGGGTTCAAAGGTAGGTAGGGAAGTTACATATTCAAAAATATCTCACCTAAGTTCTCTCCCAAGTAACTTGACCAACCAATTAGGAGATTACTTGCCCAACAAGTTAGGAGGTCACTTGCCCAACAAGTTAGGTAAGTTACAACAATTTTGGGTGGTTTCAACCACCAAAGAGATAAAAATGCTACATTTGACACATGTCCCATTTAGTTGACAAGTGGCCATTGTGGAGATAAAAAGGCTATAGTTGACAAGTGGCCTTTTTAATGGTTACAAACATCATGGATTAAGGCTAGGAAGTTACAACTTCCACATAAAAGTTACAATTATATAAATAAAATCTATAGTTTTAAATGTCCATAAATCCTTCTCCTTTTTCTTAAATTATTATATATATGTATTTGAAAAATTAGTCTCCTTTTGTCGTCAAACCAAAACTGTACTTGTTTGCTTTAGTTGTGATTCGCTGCCTTCTTCCCGCTATCCACTTGCAAGGCCCCAATTAACTTTGATTGATGTGGAATTTGCAGCGATCGATAGCAACAAAGCCAGAGGATACAATGTGTGCTGCCGATGATCGTCGTGCTTCTACTGCTGCAACTGCTGTTCCGCCATCATTGTGCTCTGCAGTAGTAAAGTGTCGTAAAAACTAGGATGAGCACATAGCTGGTTGCCTAAAAAATGCATCCAGAAATGCCGAGACCACGTGAGGTAGTGCCGCATGCCCACAAAAACTTCGCACCATAGCTTCTTTGTGGCGTCCGAAGTTGATGGCAGAAACCCAGGCATCAAAGGTCACCTGTTCCATGCACGGCACTCGTTGCACTATTTCACATTGTACAATACATTGCTCACTCTCATCCGCTGTTGCTCGCACCTCGCTCACGCTTCAGAAATACTATGACAACTCCAACCACCTCTACACACGTTTCGCCATAGTGGCTTTGGCCTTGATGAGCTTCAGAGCCATGTGTTAGTACTCTACAAATTGCAACCTGTGTTCCTACTTCATGGGGACCCTAGCTTGTCTGATGTCACATCCATTGCAGTATCTAGAAAACGCCTTTTTCAAAATTGGTTACGGCCACAGGAGGAGCAGCCGTTAGAGCATGACGATCTGGAGTCCACGATTGGGGCTTTCATTGATGATGAAATACAAACAGGATTTCTGCATTTCTTCCTTCCTTGACTTTCTTTGTAGTTGCAAAGCATGAAATGTTTGAATGTGTGAATGGGATCAGAATATTGGTTACAGTGGAAAAAAAATCCAAGACAGTGCCCAGCTAGAGTAGTCGAATGCCATGATCGTAGCTTATGCTCATGCTGATGTTTTACAGGCAATTGTTGGACTTCCCTTATCCACCAATCCCAATCTTACACAGGCAGAGAGAGAAGCCCAAGAAAATTATTGTTGTCATCTACCCATTAGCAGAAATGGCCTCTTCAAGCTTCCCATTCAAGGTAGCTACAGCAATCATGAAATTCCTCAAACCATAATCTTCTCCACCATTTTTTCAAACACATGGTATGCATCGAATTGCAGTTGTTCCAAATGTTTCTGTCGATTGATATCATTCACAAATGTTGTGATAAATCTTCCTCAATATTTCCTCAACATGTTGTATATCAATCTCATGAAATTTTTAGGGGCATTTCATAGGCCAAAAAAATATAACTCTCAATTCCAGGGCATCATTTGTTTTTAAACAAAACTATATTTGCTAGTGAATTAATTAGAGAAAAAACCTTTCAAACTACCAACCCAACACCTCTAAAAAGTCTTTATCCAATAAAATATTAGCAATGTTTAAATTAGGGTGGACGTTAGTTATAAGATTAGCTTCACAACCTCACAAAGCCTGCTCCATTAAATGGCCAAAAATGTGCCAACAATATTCATCGGGATGCTTGTATACCACCCAACATTCTTGTGGCACTAGTGGGTTGTATACATCTCGGTTGTGAGAAGAAGTCAAACTGGATGTTAGATGATCCAATTAATTAGTGTACCTTACGTTTACTTTAATCCTCCTAGCATGAGTAAATGTTACTATCCTAGGTCTATTCCAACGATGTGTATGATAATTTTACTAAGGTTAGATGACACATGTAAGACTAACAAGCCCTGATAGCAATGCCAATGATGAGCAGCTAGGTACCCCTACATCCAACCATGTGAATCACAGGTGTTCACACGTAACTTGGTTGAATTCTGTAGACTATAAGCACTTAACATACACTAGACCTCTAACCAGCAAAACCCTTTGTTAGAATAGTCATTGTCTTCTCAACCTCATTTGTGAGTATCTAGTGGAAATGGTTAAGTGAGATTGAGGCAGCTGATTTTTATAGTTTTTACTTTATCTTTTGGCATCTAATTAAGGTATGGAAGGTAAGGAATAAAATATTATCTAACCTATAATTATCCTAATCTGTATCTTAACTATTCCTAACATAAGTATCTGATCCCATCTTTTGGGCATGTCCTCACCATTTCCTAACCACTATTGGGTTACCAAACGTTAGGCATCACTAGGTTACCAAGTGTTGGATTTACATTCAAGATGGTCGTACTTATGATTTCTATGAACTCTAAATGAGTGATAACAATTAAACTAGTAATAAGAGAAACTTAAGTAATTATCAAAGCATAGAAACATTAAAATATTAAATGCAATAAATGACTAAGTCAAAATGTTGCAAGGAATGCTTGAAAGCTCGTCGTTATTGCCATTCATGCCAATGGGCTTAGATACATCAGTGCTCAAATAAAGATCCAGACACGTTCTTTACACCTACTGCGGGCAATTGGAACATATTCTATGTTCTACGGGGAAAAATTGCAAGAGCTTCACTACAACTGACAAAAAGGTGCCTCAATGAGGCAGAAGGCCCTCTTATTTATAGGCCGAAATAGGTGCCACATAAATAGGGCCATGTCGATGTATGGAAGGATGCGTCGACGGGGCCGCATATACAGGGCCATGTATATGGGGCCGCGTCGACGTGGCCACATATACGGGGTCCCATATACGTGGCTAGTAAATGTGGCTACCAATAAACACTTCATCAATAACTAATGGCACACTAGGAGTTAGTGATCTAATACTATTTGCAAAGGTTAAGCACTTAATCTTAAGGCCCAAAAGGTTAAATTTGTTATTCCTAATAATTAAATTGTTAGGCATGATTAGCTAGTTTATGTTATAGCCTTTTAAGGCAATGTTTATGATATTATTGAATTATTAGATACCTAGATAATAAATCTAACCTCACCATTGAGTTCAAAAGGTTGAAAAATGTTATAAGTGATTATTCGTACATTAGAAATGCACATTGTATGTCCAAGTTATGGTAAAAATAGTATTCAAAGGTCTTGAGGCACTATGTTGGGCAAGGAGTTAAAACTAATTTTTAGAGCTTCATAAGGTATATTTGACTTCACCATTGTGTCTAGAAAGCTAAATCTATAGGAAAGGACTCTTTGTTTATTGAAAAAGACTTCCAAAATCAAAAGTTATGGCTTCTATGGTCTAGAACATTGGCACAAAAAATGAGATTTTCCAAGAGGTCACCCATCCTAGTACAACTTCAAGATGAGCATACTTAATTATAGAGTTCTTAACTCAATTGTTATTATAAAGTCAATGTTAATTAATTGTTAAAATTTTTCACTTTTTAATGTATAAACTTTCTATCAACTAATGGAAAATTTTTGGTTGTCAAAGCTATCAAGTGAGGTAGTGTTTCTTGACATTGATAATGTCCATGACATGCTAGGGGAGGCAGCTTTTCCCAGTGCCAATCATGTCTATGATGTGCCTAGGGAGATAGCTTTTCTTAGCATGGGCAGTGTCTATAGCATGCTAAGGAAGATAGCTTTTCCCAACATTGATAAATTTCACAACATGTCCTAAGAGGAAGCTTTTCTTAGCATCGACAGTGCCCATCGTGTATCAAGGGAGGTAGCTTTTCATAGTATTATTGGTGTCCACAACGCCCTAGGGGAGGTAGCTTTTCATAGTATTATTGGTGTCCACAACGCTCTAGGGGAGGTAGCTTTTTATGATGCCAACAATATCTATGATGCTCTAGGGAAGACAACTTTTTTCAATAATAGTGATGTTCATGGAAATCATGGGCAACCAAAAATTACGGTAGATGTTTTGATAGTAATGGAGGCTATAACAGTAGTGGTGGCATAGGTGCAAATAGTGTAGGCACTACAGTGGAGCATTGTGAGAAATGTGGAGGCTAGCACAAAATGTAGAGATGATGAAGAAAAGGAAAAAAATGAAATGTCAAAAATGGAGATGCAAATAGTAGTGGTGTCAAGCGAACAATAGATTGCAGGCAAGGGAGCAAAAATGGTAGTAGGTGAGTGGTGGCAGTGCAAGAGGACAATGGGTCTCATGGTTATAAACCTTGTTTGTTAAGTATGAATGATACAATTATATAGCTACTAGGTTAACCTCTTAAAGCCTACCAGTACATCATTCTTAAATCAACTAATACATTGGTCTTATATAAAATAAGTATTGCCAAGTTATATAGCTAATGTGTTTAGGAGTAGTAAGTTTCAAACAAGACAAGATTGACTTAGGCCAAGGTTACTAGCCTCACGAAGAAACTTAACAATGACATTAAGTAATTAGTATCACTACAAGATGAGCAAGAGTTACTTGGACTGGTGTATCCTTATCTTATCAATATTTTTACAATTGATGAATCTTAATGAGACATAATAAAATCTTCCTCGGTCAATGATACCCATGAAATAATTTTGTTGGTTGGTGGAGTCTATCTCTCTTGTAGATGTCTGATTCATTGTTCATGAAATCAATGGAAAGGTATCCTCTAGCTTACATAGATTTCTTTGATATGTAGTACATCTAGTGATGGTCCATGACTCTCCTTGGGTCATGTCTCCATGGTTCATCATTAGGTTGTAGTCAACCCATGGTTTCGAATGTCCTTTGGGTCATGGTTTGCTCTAATATCAAATGTAACATCTCATTTATAGATGTCATGAAAAACATCAAATATATGTCATATTAAACATTATGCATAAGAATATAATATACCAAATGTTAAATATATGTAGCATTTGACATTATGTATAAAGAAAATAATATAGAAAATGTGAAAGGAAAAAGAGAAGAATGCTTTGCTAATGTGAAATAATGTAGCTAGATCATATTCTAGGTGATCCTTGAGGTATTCTTCCTTTAGCATATATCTCTTAGAGGCAATCTAGCACTACCACCATGTTTAGGCCTATCACCAACTAGAAGGGATGGCCAATCCTCTTCCTGTCCCACTTCACTCGACACTCGTTACTCACCTTTACCAGCTTCACAAATCCATGCTAATATGACCTCTATGCCTAAGTATAAATACCTTAGGTCAAACCCACAAAGGCTACCTCAAGAGACATGTCTGTTATTACAGTATGCCCTTTTGGTTCTTAATTACAACTCCCCTTTTCAAGTCTTGTTATGATAATGATAACACTTGTTATGAACAGGCACCATCTTCCTTATGTAGCAAAAACATTTGGGAATGAGAACATTACATCTAGTCTTTATTATTTCTAATTCATGATATTATCAAAGTTAAACACACAATGGTTTTCATATTTATGTAAGCAATATTTCACCATAGGCTGTAATGTTTGCAAAAGCCTCCCTACTCTAAAAAGTAATTATCCAATGTTTTGACAATTTTATGTTTTGGACCTTAGAAGAAATATTTTTAATAGTGAAAAGAAACTAAGGAGATTTTGCATATTTTTTTCATCTAAAAATATATTATATTTTGTACTTTCCATGTAATAATATTTCACCATTCAAGGGATACTAATGTAACATAAGTACAAACTTTCTAGATTTCTAAATTGATGGTACTAACTTTTTTCTAGTACACCCATATAGTTTAAGAATCATTGGTTGCATCTAGTAATCTAGCATGAAAAAATATGTAAATAAAAAGAAATTAAATAGATAGGAGAGATAAGAAATATAAAGAATAATTGTACAAATGGGATTTGAATAAGCAATCTTAAAAGAGGCATCAAATTTTCCCTCCTAAAGAGCTATGCACATATACTCTTGTAGCCTAGTGTCAAGAATATCTCCCTTCATCAATACTGGTAAAGGTACTCCCAAAATTTAATTCTTTTCTATGAAGTTCATCTTGGAAAATGATTGGTTTCACACGTTGTTATTAGTGCCAAGGAAATTAGGCAAACTAAGAACACTAGTGCTTCCATCAACGTTGAGGCTACTGCTATTGCTACTTTAGTCATGAACTCTTATGATGGGGGACTTATGTAACATAGCAAGAGAACCATTTATCAATTTTTCTTGGTATTTGAAGAAGCCACTATAATACAGTATCACTTCTTTCCCACCAATGCTCATTACTCCCAACACCTTGGAGTCACTCTGCTTCATTCTAAATCCTAATAAAGTTAAAACTTGTTCAAATGGCATTGTTGGTGAAAAGCTTTTTAATATGTTATAGGATTTTAAACTAAATCATATGTCTTTTTTTTTCAAGTATCCACGAAAACCAAGCACCTCTTTCTTGCAAATAATTCCTTAAAATCTTAAAGCCCTTATTGAAATATATGTAAATGAAGTGTTCCTTCAAAACTTTCAATAAACGCATTCTATCATTCTATAGTTCCCATGAAATAGTACATAAAATTTCACTTCCAAGAAAAAATTTAACAAATGAATTAAGAAAAATTCTTAATATTGCACATCCTGCTAAAAAGAAGAACATACTTATCCAACTATGTTGCTATAATTAGGATATTATATATAAAAATCTTTCATCAGTTGTAAAGATTCCCTTTTAAAATCTATTTCCTATATTCCATTTACAACTATTATTATTTATAAAGGTATGGTTTGAAACATACATTAATATTAAATTTAAATTTAATTTTCATTATGTATGACAAGGTACTAATTACCAAGGTATAATTTTTAAGAGGTTTGACTACACTACTTTCTTTGTGTCCTATCTTTGCTTTTAACTAACTAATCATTTACCTATTGGAAAATGGAAAGAATAATTGCACTAGAATTAAAGTGTACATGAATTTTTTTCTTAGATTCAGGATTTTTGAAGGAAGTAATGTAGGAACATCTCTTTCAATTCCCTTGTGCTTGTCCTACAAGTTGTTTTTGCAAGATTTGCATTTCAAAACGTTATTTTTTGATGATGATTATTCTTGGATGCTTTGGCATTTTTGAAGGTGTTTTGGCTCATTTTGATGAGTTTAGGGTGTTCTAGGATTTGTGGGAACTTGTTGCAAGGCATCCAAAGGCTCTAGGCATCAAAGCAAGAATTTTGATTTTTGGCACCTACAAGATAGTTGTCTACCTAGAAAAATAGATGTCTAACCTAAATTGTAGATGTCTATAGGCCAAATTATATGTCTATAAAAAATAGTAGACATCTCACTTGAAAGTAGGACTTTCACAATCAACGTCTATTCAAAATCAAAGATGTCCAAGTCGATGAGGGAAAAAGGTCTAACATGGCATTTCAATTAGGAAACATTTGAAAGACTCCAAATTATTATGGGAAACATCTAGGAAGGCAAATAAAAAGATTCCTAGAATTTTGGGGTCTCTATAATTATGTATGTATCCATCCATGAGAGAGGAGGAGAGCTTACATGTAAGGAGAGAAATCTTGTATGTGAATGAGTGATAGAAAACACTCTTGAGAGTGGAGAGCTAGGTAAGAGAAAGTGTGTGAACACATTGGATGAGTGTAATTACTGATTGCAAATCCATGATTAGCTTGTGGTATGTTGGTCTATGTGTTCTATTCTCTTGTATCTCACTTGTGAGTTGAGATCTTAGTCTTGGCTTGTGGAAAAGAATTCTATTGGTTATATCTTGCATTGAGAATAACCATTATGTGGTTGTAGAGCCTCATGCTCTACAATATTGTTTGAGTATGTAAGGTTTTGAATGTTGTGGGTTGTGTGAACCTTATTATAATCTTATAATAATTTACTTGAAGATAGCTAGTTTTCTTATTTTCTAGCAATATCTAGATTTAGTGTGTTGAAGGTGATTTATTTGTGGAGTGAAACTATTCTAGCATTATTTGTATCAAAGCCTATTTTTATTATTGCTTTGATTTGTCATTGCAAATCTTGTCAATTTCAAATGGCATCCAAGAACAAATAGGTGCAAGCTCTGAATTGCAACATGGAGAGCATTAAGTCATCCCTCCAAATGATGGTTTCTTCATTGGATGGAATTAGCATGAAGGTGGATAGACAAGCCAATCGTAGCCTTATCTAGACACATAGAGGTGAAGAGCATGGATGTTTAGATGAAGAAGTCTCACATCCAAGTGGAGATGAAGTAGATGAAGAGGAAGATCAATCTAGATATGGGAGTATAGGAAACCATCAAAAAAGGATTCCAATGGAAAGAAATCTTATTCCTCAAATAAGAGCTCGAAGGGCTCCAGTGGTGTTCAATGCTTCTTCAAGAAAGCTTAACAATGAAGATTAGGTAACGCCTACAAGAGCATTCAAAAATGCTTCAAGACTTTCATGCATAGAGTTAAAGACTTTCAACGAAGTAGATGGCACCAATGCTTTTGCAAGTTGGCTAAATACACTTGAAAATCATTTTCAATTGGAAGAGGTATTGAATAACTTGAGGGAACCTATTGTTGAATCTAGATTGGAAGGTATGACTTCTACTTAATGGAAAAGGAGTCCTAGGGTTATGAAAGATGAAATTATTAAACTATCAAAGATTGGAACTTGATGAAATATTTTTTGAAAAGGAAATTTGAATAGTCTCATCAGAGACAAGAAACCATTATGAAGTTGAAATTTCTAAGGCAAAGTGACAAGGATGTCAAAAAATTTGACATCAAGTTTTTTGATCTATTCCAACAATCTAAGGTAAATTAGGAGTATGAGCAAGCTTCAATCTTTTTAAGAGGTCTCAAAATTGTGTACCAGCAAGAGTTTCTATGAGCTAAAAACTCTTGATGATGCCTATGATTTGGTACTGAAAGTTGGGAAGAAATTAGGTGGATTTAGAAACAAAAGAAAACAAACTTCTAGGGGCAAGGAGAAGGGATCTAGATCTAATAAGGAATTCAAATCCAAATTTGAAGACAAGGAGGATAGTGAAGATAAGAATTTTAAAGAAGATGATCAGAAGCGTCAAATCAAGAAGAACCTAAGCAAGGGAGGCAAGGATCAAGGTATCATATCATCAAAAATTCAGTGCATCAAGTATGGAGAATGAGGACATAAGCAATGGAAATGTCTACTTCACAAGGTAGCCAAGGGAAAAGATGTGCAAACCATGGAGATGGACAAGACATCAAGTTAAGCTCTTCAAAGAGGTAATCCTAATGTTCCAATAATAGAGGATATTTCTAAATTAAATTCTTATGCCTTCATGGGGAATGTCAATAGAGGATATCATCCTAATAGAAAATTGCTATTTCATATTAAGGCTAATTTTTTATTTGATGGGGAATGGATTCATGTTTTGATTTATAGGGAAGCCCAAGAAAATGTTATTTCTTCTATGGTAGTTGCTATATTTGGTTTGGTAAATGATCCTCATCCTAAACCATATAAGGTACATTGGTTGTCTAAAGGTTTTACCTAAGATGTGAAGGAACAATGTACCTAAAAATTTAAAATTGGATGTTTTCATGATGCTGTGAGGTTTGATGTTCTTCTAATACATTATGCTAATGCAATTCTTGATAGACCTTGGAATTTTAACAATGATGCTCAATTTGGTGGAGAAGGAAATGTATGGAGTATTGTTAGACCTAATAGAATCCATGATTTGATTCCTATGACAGCTGAACAGGTGAGGTAACAAAGCTTACTTAATGCTTATTTATTCCTTCTAGGAGAGAGGGAATATATTAAGGAACATAATGAAATAAATTTTAGTTTAGTTGTTATGATAACAATTGCTACTAACCATGATGATGTGTAGGTTGAAATTCCTATAGGTGTGCTAGGCTTGAAGAAGAAATCTTTCAAGGTGTTCAAGAGGAAATTGGAAGGACTACCGCCAATGAGGAATGTACAACATTAGATTAGCTTCATTCTTGATGCTACCATTTCAAATGAGAGAGCTTATTGTATCACACAAAATCAAAGGGAAGAATTGCAAAAGCAAGTAAAGGGATTACTTAAAAATGGCTTCGTGAGGGAATCCATTTCACCTTATGCAATTCTAGTGGTACCAATGCCAATGAAGGATAGTGATGAATGGAAGATGTGCACTGATTCTAGGGTAGTGAAAAGGATAACAGTGAGATATAGGTTTCTTATTACAAGGATGGATGATATCATTGATGTCCTTACCAATTTTGAATGTTTTTAGCAAAATTTATTTGAAGAGTGATTACCATCAAATTAGAATCAAGCTTGATGATGAGTGCAAGATAGCTTTCAAAATATAAAATGGATTGTTTGAGTGATTGGTGATGCCATTTGGTCTCACCAATGCACCTACTACATTCATGAGGTTGATGCATAATGTATTTAAGGACTTTATTTGTAAGTGTTGTATTGTCTTTTTTGACAATATTTTGGTGTATAGCTTTAATGAGCAAGAGCCTTTGAATCACTTGAGGATGGTGTTACTTACATTGGAGGAGTCATAGTTGATTATAAACATGAAGAAAATTCATTTCTTCAAGAGGGAAATCATATATTTGGATGAAAGCTACCAAGGTGAAGGCTATTAGAGATTAGCTAACTCCTAATAATGTTGGGGAGAAAAATAAGGAATTTAGGTGGAATAATGAAACCCATGGGATCCTTGACTTGTTGAAAGTGAAGATTACCAATGAATTGATGCTTGAAATTCTAGAATTTTAGAAGCTTTTTCAGATAGAAGTGGATGTAAGTGGATTTTCTATTCATGGGGTACTTTCACAAAAAGGTAGGCCTATTGCTTTATTTTCTAAAAATTTATATGAGTTAAGGAGAAAATATAGCATATATGAGGACTTGTATGCTATTCTTTAGGCAATCAAGCATTCAAGGTATTACTTGTTGCCCAAGGAATTCACCTTGATGAAAAACCACAAAGCACTTCAATTTCAAAACTCTCAAAAGAAGTTGAGCACAAAGCACATGAAATGGGTTGCACAGTTACAAGAGTTTAGTTTTGTATTGAAGCCAAAAAGTGGGAAAACCAATGTGGTGGCTAATGCATTATCCACGGTGCATGTGTTAAATTTTAGCATACCTATTGTGGAAGGTATGGATGATTTTGCTTCTTTATACAAGCATGATGTTGATTTTTGGTAAGTTTGGAGAAGCCTCAAAGAGTCATTAATGAATAGGATAGACCAATGGAGAAACTATCATATTCAAGATGAACTATTATTTAAGAAAGAAAAGGTATGTTCCTAATTATGATTTTAGGAAAACAAATTTTTTTTTGAAAAGCATTATAGTGGCATGGTAGGTCACATAGGTAGGGATAAAACATTGGAACTTATAGGTAGGTACTATTTTTGGCCAATTATGGCAATAGAAGTTTCAATTCTTATGAAGGAATGCTTGACATGTTAAAGGTTCAAAGGAGTTAAATGTGTGGATCAACACTATATGCCTTTACCAATTCCAAAAAGTCCATGGGAAAGTATATCAATGGAATTTGTGAGTGGTATTCCAAATACCAAAAGTGGAAATGATGAAATTTTTGTTTTTGTGAACAAGTTCTCCAAGATGGCACATTTGATTTCATGAAAGAAGGTAAGTGATGCCTCTCATGTTGCAAATTTGTTTTTCCAACATGTTGTGAAGTTGCATGGTATTCCTTTGAATATTGTTAGTGACAAAGACCCCACATTCACAAGTCTTTTTTAGAGGTTCCTTTAAAATATTTTAGGAACAAAGTTGAAATTTTCTAGTGTGTATCATCCACATATGGATGGCTAAATGGGGGTGGTGAATAAATCCTTGCTTAACATATTAAGATGTTTGTGTGATGCATAGCCAAACAAGTGGGAAAACTTATTATGTCATGTTGAATTTTCATATAATAATGCTTTTCATGTTGTAATTGGAAGAATCCCATTTGAGGTAAATTATGGATTTTATCCAAAGATGGTGGACACTTTGAAGGGCTTGGATGGTGAAGCTCAACCTATTGCTGATTTTGTGCAAGAGATCAGGGATCTCCATGCATAAGTAAAATCAAATCTTAAGAAAAAGTCTGAAGAGAGAGTCCTCAAGAGGAATGAGAGAAAATGGAAACATTATTTTGTTGTTGGTGACTTGGTTTTGGTGCACCTAAAGAAGAAATGATTAAGAGGTGTTAACTTCTCCAAATTGAAAGCTAGAAAGATGGGGTCTTTCAATATGAAGGCTAATATTTATGACAATGCTTTTGAGATTAATTTACCAAATGATGTTGTTGTTTCTTTTGTGTTTCATGTTTTAGATCTTGTGCACTATCATGGACTAGCTAATAAGGAGTTCATACAAGGTAGCATTGATGAGTTGAAGGGGAATATTGATTAGTCCAAGCCTTCATTGGATAGAAAGACAACCATACTCAAGTGGAGGAAAGCTTCTAGCATTAGGGAAGCCAAGAGGCATGAATACTGTTGACCTTTTTGTATGTTAAAACCTTAAGAAAAATGGAGAACATAGAATGTTTGTGGAATGGGATGATTTGGTAAGGCTTAAATGAGAACTCAAGAAATAAAGTGTACAAAAAGATGTTAAAGAGAAATATCATGCTCAAGCTTACTGGGCACCTTTATTCTCTTCAGTAAGAAAGGTAAGTATAGGTAAGTCTTTGATTCATTTTGTATATCTCTTAAGACTATAATCCTTGGCAACCATTCCTAAATCCCATCTTATTGAGCCTCATATTGAAGAGATGTCTCCCTAAAGATGTCTCCTATGAGACATCTACTTCCAAAAGGAGAAGTTTGCTTCTAAATAGATACATCTACCTAAGTTTTTTCTTAATGTAGAAAAGACATCCTCTTTTCAAAAAACACATCTACTTGTAATTTTAGGCATGGAGTAGATGTCTATCTTTCAAAGGAGACATCTACTCTTTCAATAAAAACCCTCATTTGGCACAATTATATAAATTTAAATCCTTCTTATTAACTCATTTTCAACTAGAAAACCAAGGAGAGATGATCATGCCCCTACCATCAACAATGATTTATACATTCATGGCTCACAAGAAGGTTGGAATATCAAGGATGCTACCGAAGAAGAGGTCAATGGGAGTATCCACTAGCAATCCAAGGACATACAACCCCTAGTTCAAGTCCATCAATGCCTAGCACCAATTTGAGGTAACTTGAATTATTTTCATCATTTTTTAGTGTTCTTTGTCCTTCCCTCAGCTTCGGAAACAATCATTAATGAGTTTCTTCCAAGTGTTAAATTAGATTACCTTCATTTCCATGGATTTCTGTGTGCCTGAAGTTCTTATTCAACAATTTTATAGTAACATTATCATTACAAATGCTACTATTGGGGAATTTACTACCATGGTTAAAGGTTTGCTGATTGATGTATCTCCTCAAGTGGTCAATGCACATTTTGGAATCTCTAGTGCTAATTTCTTCTATGTCACTATTCATTCCATGATTGATATTTTTATGAATGGTGTAATTCCCATTATCCAATATGAATACTATGATGCATTGTTTGGGGAGTTTGTGTCTCTTAGTAGAGAAAGAATTTATAGGAACAAGATGTCTCCAAATGCTTCCACTCTATCACTTATTATCTTGTATAATATCATTGTAAAAGGGAAAGGTTATAACTATTTACTACCAACCAAATCTTTTGTTCTATACTACCTTCTTACAAGAAAGCCATTGGACTTGGGACATACTCTCTAGCATGACATGCTAAGCATGTTCACCAAAGAGAGGATCTTTGAACACCCTCACATTATCAGTTTGTTGATTTGTCAAAGATATGTACCCATTCCTAAAATTCCTTGCTAAAAGGCAAGAGGAGCATTGATGAGTATGCAAAGAAGATGAATTTCTCCCATGATGATGAAGCAAGATCCAATACTAGGTCACCTCAGTCCTAGAAGAAGAGATTGGAACCATCATCCTAGGCCTCTCCTTAGTTGAGAATGTCCAAACTTGCTAGTGAAGAAGTAAGATCTTTCCTAAAGAAGCTCCTTCTGCCGTTTGTTCATAACTTAGGGATGATTGGCATGAATCTCTCTTACCTACATAAGAGAATGGACATAGCCAAAGTACCTCTTCCTCCTAATGGATAGCAATTTGAGGAGATCACCACTCCTATTTCAAATAGTAAGGAGGACTTTCCTACTTTATCAAGACATTTAGCAGTAGCTAGACCTTCCTAGACCTATGACTAGGGAAATGAGTCTAATTAAGAGGATTCTAATGCATCATCAACACGTGTCTAGTGGAAGCAATTTGATCCCATGTAACCTGGCCCTAGTTTTCATCATCAGGATGATGCTCCTAAGTCATTTAACTAGTAGGCCATGGAGAGCATCTTTGGGAGTTCATCCCAATGGAGGCTTACCAATGTCATCACCTATTAGATGAAGGGAGCTTCCTTATCCTCTTAGTAGGCTCCATCCTAGTTGGATCCATCAAATTCATCCCAATTTCTAATGAAGCTTCATCCATAGAGAGCTCCTATCTAGCCATCCTCTTCATATGATGATGGAGAGTAGCATGTGTCTAGTACTAGTACCAGTAGTGATGATAAGGAGGAGAAGACCTATAGACCTTCTCAAGCTATAGCTACTTCAAATAAAGATTTAGATGATGCAACCGAGGTCAGTGATTAAAGTCCTTAGGTGCTCTCTCCTTTTTGATGATGTCCAAAAAGAGGAAGATAACTTTTGATGATGTGCACACATGTTATTTTTGTTATGGATTTGCACATGTGATTTTTGTACATGTTGAGGATATTTTAGCAACTAGTTGTATGGATAGTTTCTGGATAGATGATTCTGATCATGATTATGTGTTTTTTCATCATTATGGAGATAGGCTTTGCTTTTACATAGTATAGTTTCCTTTTAGATTTCATGAAATCTCTACCCTATGCCTTGATCTTTAGAGCCATTATCCTAGTTATAACCTTGACTACCATTGGAATTTATATGTCTTAATATTTTTATTGATTATTTGTATTTAAATTGTTTATCAACTCACCCATTTTTTTAAGTTTTGAACATCACCAAAAAGGGGGAGATTGTTGACCTTTTGGTATGTCAAATCCTTAAGGAAAATGGAGAACATAGAATGTTTGTGGAATGGCATGATTTTGCAATACATGAATGAGAACTTAAGAAATAAGATCTACAAAGAGATGTCAAAGAAAATACTACATTGCTAAGATGAGAGCATGGAAAAGCATGAATAAAAATGAAGACTATGAGTCAAATGAAGATGCTTCAAGGATTAGGATGAAGATAAATTGATGAGATGAAGCCTCAAAAGGCAAAGTGCAAAATTGAGGATATGTCTGCTATTTCTAGGAGACTTGTCCATTGTAGAAGAGACATCTTTCAAGAGATATCCCACTTTCAAAGGAGACATCTCCTCTGAGTTGAAGTGAATCTTAGGTAGATGTTTCTACCATGAAGAAGATGTCTGCCCTAGTAATTGGATAGCCATTGTATATTCCAAAATTTTTGGAGAAACTCTTATGCTATAAGAAGACTCCAAATTCTTGGGAAATATGCAAGCATAGTCAACATCAAAGCTATCATTATCTATCTTATGTTGTTGTACTTTTGTACTTGAATTATACATCATTTGTTTGATTTGTTGTGGCACTATACTTCATTGTACAATGAATTTTTAAATTGGGTTACATTCTCTTCTTTTAATTCCTTTTTTTTCCCTATAGGTTTGATGTGCTTCTTGTGAGAAGGCATCTAGATTGAGCTAGTTGGCATCCTGTAGGATTGAGAGATTATGTAGCAGCAAAATACTCTAGAGCATAGCTCAATTTTGTAAAGGTTGTGGGATCCTTGAAACCACATTCTAAGCTTATCAGGACCTTGTAGGATTAAGTGCTTTTTCAATGATGAAACACTCGAGAGTGGAGCTCAAAGATTGTACATGGTGTGATGCCCTTCAAAGCACATTTTGAGCTTGTTGGGACCTTGTAGGGTTGAGAGATTTTGTAGTGATGAAACTCTCCATAGTAGAGCTCAAATTTTGCAAAGGTTGTGGTGTCCTCTAAATCACATTTTGGAAGAAACAAAGTCCAAAGGTATGCAAGGAATCTACCCTCCAAGTGTGAAGTACCCAAGTTGCAAAACTACATAATTCTTATGTTTTCTGTAACAAGTGTTGCTTGTGATTTGGATAACTTATCCATCCTCCTTTTCTAAATTCTCGATCCTTAAATACTTGATTCATTAGAAGGATCAATCTACTAATGATGTTTCATGGATCCATGAGACCAAAATTTCTGAGTGAGGGATGATTTCTACCCCTACTCCCTTATTCACATGAGTTCACTTTTTGAAGGGTGGAAGAGCTGGTGTAGGAACACCTCTTCCAATTTCCTTATGCTTGTCCTACAAGGTTTTTTTTTTTGTAGGTTTTATGCTTGGAGAAGATCTAAATGAGTGTGTCCTATATTTGTATGTCTTTTTGTGTCAATTTTTGATGATGATGATTCTTAAATATTTTGGCATGTTTAGAGGTGTTTTTGGCTCATTTGAATGAGTTTAGGCGGTTCCAGGATCTATAGAGAGTTGTTGGGAGGCATTCGAAGGATCTAGGCATCAAAACAAGCATTTTTATTTTTGGCACTTGTAGGATAGACATCTATCTAGAAAAATAGATGTCTCACATTAGATGTCAAACTTGAAGTATAGATGTCTATGGACTAGAGTAGACATCTACCAAAAATAGTAGACTTCTCACTTGAAAGAAAGAATTTCATAGTAGAAATCTATGCAAAATCAAAGATGTCTAAGTTAGTAAGGGAAAAATCTCTAACATGGCATTTCAATTGGGAAACATATAAAAAACTCCAAATCCTTATGGAAAACATCTAGAAAGGAAAATAAAAAGCTTCGTAGGGTTTTGGGATCTCTATAATTATGTGTGTATCCTTCCATGAGAGAGGAGAAAAGCTTGTATGAAAGGAGAGAGAGCTTGTATGAAAATGAGTAAAAGAAAACACTCTTGAGAGTGGTAAGCTAGGAAAGAGAGAGTAGGTAAGCACATTGGGTGAGTACAATTAGTGATTGCAACTCCAAGATCAGCTTGTGATGTGTTGGTCTATGTGTTATATTCTCTTGTATCACTTGTGAGTTGAGATCTTAGTCCTAGGTTGTGGAAGAGAATTCTATTGGTTGTGTCTTTCATTAAGAATAACCAATGTGATTGTAGAGCCTCATGCTCTACAATATTGTTTGAGTGTGATAGTTTTTGAATATTGTGGGTTTTTTGAATCCTATTTTAATCTTCTAATAATTTAATTACAGATAGATAGTTTTCTTACATTCAAGAAACATTTCAATTTAGTGCATTAAATGGAATTTATTTGTGGAATGAACCTACTCTAGTGTTATTGGTATGAAAGCCTAGTTTTATAGTTGCTTGAATTTCTGGTTGAGGATTTTATCAATTTCAAATGGCACTTAAGAAGAAAAAAGTGCAAGCTCTAAATCATAACATGGAGAGCATGAAGTTAGCCTTCCAAATGATGGTTGCTCAATTAGATGAAATCAACATGAAGGTGGATAAATGAAGAAGTCTCAAAGCCAAGTGGAGACAAAGTAGATAAAGAGGAAGGTTAATCTAGCTATAGAAGTATAGGAAACCATCAGCAAATGATTTTAATGAAATGGAATCCTATTCCTCAAATAAGAACTCTAAGGGCTTCAATGGTAATAAATGCTTCTTCAAGCAAGCTTGATGATGAAGATGAGGTAAGACTTATGAGAGAATTCATAAATTCTATAAGACTTCCATATGTAGAGTTGAAGATTTTCAATGGTGTAGATGGAACAAATGATTTTGCAAGTTTGATGAAGATACTTGAAATGCATTTTCAATTGGAAGAGGTAC
The DNA here is from genome assembly GCA_015680685.1 of Gnetum montanum. Lineage (NCBI taxonomy): Eukaryota > Viridiplantae > Streptophyta > Gnetopsida > Gnetales > Gnetaceae > Gnetum > Gnetum montanum. The sequence goes on along the minus strand of MNCI01027259.1, from coordinate 59,435 downwards.
TGAATAACTTGAGGGTACCTATTGCTGAATCTAAATTAGAAGGTATTGCTTCTACTTAGTGGCAAAATGAGTCTAGGATTATGAAAGATAAAATGATCAACCACACAATGGTTATTCTAAATGCAAGACATAACCAATGGAGAATCTCTTCCAAAACTTAGGACTAAGATCTCAACACATAACTCAACTGACCTTATAATTGTAAACTCAATGCATTCGCTTAATGTGCTCTCTCACACTCTTGTCAAGCTCTCACCAAGATATCTTACAAGCTCTCCTAGTGATACAAGCATGAAAACCAACTATATTTATTAGAATAAAAACATAAAAAAAAAACCTAAGGAAATTTTTCAAAAGCTCAACTTGAAGTTCCCACATTTTTTTTATCTTTTTCTACCTTCTCTTAGATATTTTCCTTTGAAGCTACCACATTAGAGCTTTTCCAAAGCTAATGAGACATCTCCCAAACTTCCTAGACATCTATTTGTTAAATTAGGATGTTTTTTAGATGTCTCGCATGAGTATGAGATATCTCATATAAGTGTGAGACATCTTCCCCATGTCAAATATGTTTCATTAGGGTCAAAGACATCTCCTCTAGATTTGGGATATTTCATATAAGACATCTCCTCACCTACAAGGTGTCTTCCCTAAGAAGATTGCAATTTAGACAAGATGTCTTTCTTGAATCTAAGACATCTCCTGTAACATACTTACACTCAATCAAGACCTCTCCTAGACCTTTAAGATATATTTCTAGAGGTTGACGCTTTCATAAAGAAACTTGTAGGGAAAAGCACAAGGGTATTGGAAGAGATGTTTCTACACTAGCTCTTTCACCCTTCAAAAAATAAACTCAGGTGAACAATAGAGTATAGATTGAAGTGATCCTCCACTCATGATGTTTGATTTGAAGAACCCATACAACATCATCCATGGAATAATCCTTTTAATGAATCAAGTAGTTATGCATTTTAACTTTGTGACTGCTAGAATATTCCCTCCACTTGAGTACAATTGCCTTCCTCTCCATTTAAGGCTTGGATTGATCAGTAGTCCCTTTCAACTAATTAATGCTATCCTATATAGTCTTCTCATCAATAGGTCCATGATAGTGTACAAGATCTAAAATAGTAAACAAAAAATACATACCAACATCATTTGCTAATTCAATCTCAAAAGCCTTATCATAAATATTTACTTTAATTTTAAAAGATCCCATCTTCTTAGCTTTCAATTTTGAAAAGTTGATACTCCTCAACCATTTCTTCTTCAAGTGCACCCAAACCAAGTTACCAAAAATAAAATTTGACTTTCATTTAATCTCATTTCTCATAAGGACTCTCTCTTTGGCCTTTTTCTTAAGATTCTATTTAACTTGTGCATGGAGATCCCTTATCTATTGCACAAAATTAGCACTAAGTTGAGATTTATCATCAAAGCTCTTTAAGATGTCCACCATATTTGCGAAAAACTCATAGTTCACCTCAAATGGGCTTCTACCAATAGCAATATAAAAAGCATTATTATACAAAAACTTAACATGGCACAATAATTTTTTCCACCTGTTTGACTATCCATCATACAAACATCTTAATATGTTCAGCAATGATTTATTCATTACCTTCATTTGGCCATTATATTGTGGATGATATCCACTAGAAAAAATTAATTTTATCTCCAAAATTTTGCTAAGGAACCCCTAAAAGTAACTTGTGAATTTGAAGTCTTTGTCACTAACAATATTCAAAGGAATTCTATGCAACTTCACAACATGATAGAAAACCAAATTTGCAGCATGAGAAACATTACTCATCTTCTTGTGTTATCTTGAAAAACTTATCCACAACAATAAAAATTACACTATTCATACTTTTGGTTTTTGGAATACCACTCATAGAATCCATAGATATACTTTTCCATACATCCTTGCAAATTGACAAAGGCATATCATGTCTCCCCACTCATTTACCTCCTTTGAATTTTTGACATTTCAAGCACTACTTCACAAATTTGGAAGCTTTTATTGTTGTACCAAGCCAAAAATAGTGTCAACCCACAAGTTGAATTTTTTTATCTTTGCCCATATGACATATGATACCACTATAATGTTTTTCAAAAAAAATCATTTTTCTAAAATCATAATTAAAAGTACATACCTTTCCATTCTTAAATAATAGTTCATCTTGAATATGATAGCTCCTCCATTAATCTATTGTACTCAATAATGACTCTTTGAGATCCCTACAAACCTACCCAAAATCAATATCATGCTTATACAAATTAGAAAACTCACCCATACCTTCTACATAAGGCATGATAAAATTAACCATACACACCCTTGACAATGCATCAGCCATCACATTGACCTTTTCAAGTTTGTGCTTCAATAAAAAATTGAACTCTTGTAACTATGCAACCCACTTCATGTGCTTTTTTTCAACTTCTTTTAAGAGTTTAGAAATTATACTACTTTATTATTTGTCATCAAAGTGAACTCTTTGGGCAACAAGTAATACCTTCAATGCTTGATTTCTTGAAGAATAGTGTACAACTCCTTCTTATATATGCTATATTTTTTCCTTAACTCATTTAATTTTTTTTTAAAAGAAAGCAATAGGTCTATCTTTTCATGAAAGTAATCCACCAATGAAAAGTCCACTTGCATCCACCTCCACCTAAAATAGCTTTTAAAAGTCTAAAATTGCAAGAACTAGTTCACTAGTTATTTTTTCTTTCGATAAGTTAAAGCTCCCTTGGGATTCATTATTCCACCTATGAAAACATAATACATGAAATATCAATAAAATTTTTGATGAATCATGTATAAAAACTTTTTAAACCAAGAAATTATCCTACCATTCTAGCATTCTTAGGAGTTGGCCAATCCCTAATAGCCTTTACATTGGTGGCTTCTATCCGAATTTGATTTTTAGAAATCATATTCTCCAAATATGTGATTTCCCTATTAAAGAAATGAATTTTCTTCACATTGATCATGAACTATACCTCTGATAGTTTAAGATACACCATCCTCAAGTGATCCAAGTGTTCTTTCTTATTAGAGCTATACACCAAAATATCATCAAAAAAGACAATACAATACATACTAATCAATACCTTCAATACTTCACACATCAGCCTTATGAATTTAGCAAGTGCATTTATGATCCCAAATGGCATCACAAGCCACTCAAACAATCTGTCCAATATCTTGAAAACTATCTTCCATTCTTTAGCATGCCTGAGTTTGATTTGATGGGAACTACTCTTCAAATCAATTTTGATAAATATTTCAACATTGGTAAAGACATCAAAGATATCATCCATTCTTAGAATAGGAAAATTCTCCTCACTATTATCCTCTTCACTACCATGGAATTAATGCATATCCTACATTTATCATCATCTTTCTTTGGCACTAGCACTACTGGAACTGCATAAGGTAAAATGAATTCTCTCATGAAGCCATTTACAAGTGATTCCTCTACTTTCCTTTGCAATTCAACTTGCTAATTTGGTGCCATCTTGTAAACCCTCTTTTTTGTAAGGGTAGCACTAGAAATGAATTTCATTTGATGTTGTATGTTCCTCATTGATGGTAATCCATCCAATTCCCCTTTGAACACCTTAGGAAATTTCTCTAACAAGTCTAGCACACCTATAGGAAGTTCAACTTGCATATCATCATGGTTAGTACTAACTATTAATACAACAACAAATCCAAAACCAACCTCATCATATTGAATACGTTGGAAAGCCTCGATATAGGGTTACTCCTGTTCATAAACAAGAATTTCACATTTATTTCTTTTGATTTTTCTTTTTATTATTTTAATTTTTTATTCATCTCCTATTTCATTTTCTTATTCTTTTGAATAATAAAAAGAAAAGTTCTAGTTGATTATTGATGAGTGGCGAGGTACCCCT
>MNCI01027259.1:17145-55165 GCA_015680685.1 Gnetum montanum | reverse complement strand
GACAAGCAGCCGATTCCTTGACTAGCCGTACATGTCCGTAGACACTCGTAATCAAGTCGTACTTGTGCGCACTAGGAAAGCAGTAAATGAAAGCAATAAATGAAACCATGTACTTCAAGGTTTATCCAATCAAGTTCGTCTTTATTACCGTACACAACTTGGGTTCAGGTTACAAGCTGCTCGAATAAAGAGTCATTCACTCTAGGACTCCTACTGCGGGCACATGGGAAAAATTCTAACTCTGGAGTGATCAATCTGCCAGAGCTTCGCTACACTAGCCAGGATTGGGAAATGAAGGGAGTGCCACCTCTTATTTATAGATATGGTGGCGAGACGCAATATTGCGTACGCGATATCGCAGGGTAAGACGCGATATCGCGGCCCAGTGCAAGTCGCATCTCATCAATTATCATAATAAATCTACCAAAAATCCTTTTGAGTGAAAAATTGATGCTTTTTAAATTTCATCTATTCTTATTAAATGGGCATAGACTCCACTAGTAGAAATCCTTTGCACTATTTCTTCATTAAGAAACAATTATTAGTCTGAAAATAATAAGTTTGTATCCTTATCATGGATTAGGAAGGAATTCCAAATTAATTATCTACAAGAAAGAGCACATTTTTATTATAAGATTGAGATTGCTTTGATTTTGTTGGCAATCATTTGGAACTACCAATGTTTTCCTTCAGTCTCATGACTTGGATCATGGGAAATGAAGATGTTCCTTCAAACATGAGTTTAGATATTTACTAATCTCTAGAAACACTAAGGCCCAAATACTTCCAAATAAACTCAATGATAATAGAATGAACTAAGCATAAATGTGTGTTTGTTGTTATGAATGTTAAAATGCTTGGATCTATGAATGAAACTATAACTCACTATTATAACAAAAATTCAACTAAAACTATTAAAGAGTCCTATTTTGTGAAGTCACTTAGTCTATATAGTCCCTATAGTACGTTGCTTAAAACAAATAAAATTTCACCAAAATTCTTAAGTAGAATTTTGCAAAAATCTACTCTTAGTTTTCCTAATAGATAAAGATTTGCAAGAAAATTAGAAATAGAGTAAGATTCAATGGATTTTTAAAAGAAAAGAAGAAATAAAGAAAATTTGTGTGGAATCTCAAAAATTTAAGCTAGATAAACTGAACATGAGAAAACACATCAAAATAAAGCCATTTCAATTCAATATAAAGTATTACAAATTGTCCAAACCCTTTGATCTCAACAAGCAATTTCGTAAAAGACACTCTTATTAAACTACTAAAACACTTTGTAAAAGATAAAATACAAGCTATTATTTGGCTAGTTAATAGTTAAGGATTGTAAACAATAGAGCTATTAGAAAATATTTAACAATTTTAAGATTTAAATATCAAGAAAAAAAATTTAAAAAATTGAAGTTATTTCAAGACAGCTCAAAATATCAAAGATTTTTTAAACCCTCTAAACTCAAACAAGCAATTTCATATAAAAACATTACTATTAAATTGCTCAAGACTCTTTTCAAAAGACAACATGAGCTCTTACATGGAAACTAAATAGAAGTCTATAATTACCCAAAAATAGAGCTATAAGAGTAATGAGAAAATCTCAAAATTAAATACCAAACACAATTCTATCTTAATCATTAGCTAACAAACTAAGAAAAAATGAGAAGAAAATAACTCATAGGATTTAAACATAGTAGTTGAATTGGTAATGCAATTAGCAAGCCATTCCTACAACTCATCTTCAATAATTCTTCTTGATTTTTCTTCTCCTTCTTCCTTATTTTACCTTGAAGCTCTTTTTATAGTAGCTTCTGGGTAGCTACAATCATCATGAAAAATTAAGGTGTGTTATAACCACTACGAGAGTTAGTTATGACTACCATATAAATTAATGAGAATTAGTTATAACCACCATGATAGTTATAACTAACATAGATATTAAAAGTTATAATTGACAAGTGTTCTATTCACATAACATTGAACATTGAACAACTATCCCATAAATTCTCTTTCTTCTTAAATAATAATATTTTTTATGGCATCATCCTCTTGTGAAGTTAAATGATTAAAAAAATAGTTCTCAATCATACAATGAAAAATAATATTAATGCAATACCAAGCCTTTGCTGAAATTCACTAACACAATATGATTTCCCACAAAAATTTTGACTAGAATGTGCAACCTAGAACATGGAAAAACCATCAAACATAAGATTGAGAAAATGATCTTCCCTACATGAGGCCTTTCCATAGGGAAAAACCCTTGCATGCATTCTACTCCAACATCACTCACTTCTATTGCTTGGCTCTCAGCAATGGTCTCTCTTTCATCTTTGTCAAATTGGGTTCTATGTACCTACTAGCACTTGTCACAGTGGACTCATTTCTGTTGGCACCCTTTGAGATTTCCAACATGGCTGTGGACTTCACTATTTGGATGGCTAATTTTGTCATATTGACAAACTAAATGCCATGCCCATACCCTGGGGGCAACCAACATAACAGCCTCACTTCTTTTTACCCCACTTCTTCTGTAGTTCACTCTACCTACACTCTTCCCAACCTACCAAATCTTGCTGATAAGCCAACAAATAATATATTGAACTACAATTAGTGGAAAATCCATCATTGGAATACCAATCCATAGTCCTTCCAACATAGGATTCTAGCCACAATGCATCAAAAAGGCTCCCACAGAAGGATGCCATAGAACCTCAAGCTAATTACACCAATTCACCACAACTCTTTGATTTATACTTTCATCTATAAACTCTTCAGGAAAATTGGCTTCTTGCATTCCAATGTTTATTCTTAAGACCTAAATGAGACTCTGTTTGCTCTACAACATCTCCATGGATAATTCTTGAAGGATTTCCTTGTTGCAATGTGTAAAGTTGATGAATGAGATATAGATCATAAATTCTCTAGCTTTTGAATCAAGCCATATCAAGATGTCAAATTCTGGTAGAAAGCTTGCTTTGCAATTGTAGCTACTTTTTGGATTTTCTCCTATGCTAAATATTTTTGTGAATTCAGTTAGAAAGAGGGAGCCTATGAAGATTATGGATTTGCCTGATGCTTGCAGAGCTGAAACAGTGATGGGTTCTAGCTCCTCCAATGTATTGGACAACACCTAGTCTATGGTTCTACCTTCCAGCATTGATTGCATGATTATGTTAATGAAAACATCCACCATGGATAGATCAACTTCTTGCAAAAATGAGGTTAGATCTATGATCATCGTTGCTAGGAGCCCTAAAATATAATCTATGACTTTTTTGGTTTAGGCCATAGATTTTGGGAAAGGGAAGGTTTCCATTTTTTATGAGAATTTCATTATGCAGATACAGAGACTAGACTACCACTTACTACATGAAAAAGCTAGCAAACCTTACACCAAATCTTTTGTCACAATCATGGAAAGTGTCTACGAGAAGGCAAGAAACAGGAAAAAATGTAAGCAAAACCTATTGCATAAGATTCTCAACATGAACCACCATTTCATTGAGTTGATTGAATTTCAATTTGTTCATATTTCTATCCATTTCTAGTGGAATTCCATCTAAAATCTAAACATATATAAGATATATTTCTAGCACATATTTGCTCTCAAGAATTGGGTCTTTTTTGAATTTGGGATGCTTCTGTGTTGATGAAGGTGATCCCTATGCCTACCTTTACAAACTTTCACACTAGATAAAGCATCGGATTTATGTGGCCATCAAATGAAATTGAAAATGCTACCACATGTGGTTTGTTCTTTCATTGTATCTCCATTACAACTATTAGTAGAGTTCTAGAATTTGGGATACAATGGGTGTAAGTTGTGAATAGTTTTCACTTTCATTATAGGAGTTTTGTTTTTACTAAGGCTTGTACTCTTGTATGCATGTTGAAACCATTGTGTATTGGTGTTCATACCCCCATGCAATATACTTTGACTTACCTTGCTTGCCAATGAGAAGAGAAGATTAATGGAGTTTGAGATGAGATCCCCTATCATGAAGTACCTCCTCATCCTTAAGTTCTCTTTCATTAGATCATATATATGATGTCTCTATTTTTTCATATTCTTTATGATAGAACCTTTGATCTCTTATTGCATCATTTTTAATTCTCTACTTCTCTTCATTTTCAGCTACTAGTGCTTGCAAAATTTCCATAGCAAAGCCTTCTTAACAAGACCAAGCATTAATCTTACTTTGATCATCATGACTATAGTTAAGTGTTTACTTACTACCATAAGTTTCACACATAAATAAATTATTTTCCTTATCATCAAAATTATCAAACATGACAATGCTTAAGCTTAAATTTTCATGTGTAACTTCCTCCAAATTCTTTGGCTATTTTTCAAGAGTCTCATCTTCTTGAACCTTGCTACAATCCTTATTAAAAGAGGTTAGTTGTTGAATCTTAGCTTTTATCTCTAAGATCTCATCTTTTACTTCATAATGGATAGCATCTAGCTTATCAATTACAAGTTTCTTTACCTTCCTAATTAAATAAAGTAAAAGGAAAATTTCTTCTTTAAACTCAGTAAACCTTTTGTCACACTTACCTCCTTGTTCAACCATATGAGAGGAATTGTTATTTGTAAGTCCCATATATATGAGATGTGAATATTTGGAAGAATTGCATGCTTCTTCTTTACTAATGAATCCTGGTCGGTTGCATCAAATAGGCCTCATCAACTTGGCCCCATTGACTAGGCCCTATCGATGAGGCCCCATTGATGCATCATTTCATGTGTCGACTTGGCACCATTGACACAAGGTCTACTCTTGCCTATAAATACAAGCTTATCAACCACATTTATGGATGTCTTATCATAGTAGTAGAAAAGCCCTTGTAGTTTTTCCATTTGAGAGTTAGAATATTTTTCCCAAGTGCTCATAGCAAGAGTCATTGAGTGTAAAAATATTTATTCGAGCATTGTTGTACCTAAGCATGACAGTGTGTGTAGCAATAAAGACAAGCTTTCTGATAAACCTTGTAGCATTTTAGATAGATTAAATATTTCATTTATGCATTTAATGTTTTCAATTAGTTATTCAATATTTTCTAGTAATTAATCTAATTAAGATAATTAAACAAGATAAGTTAGATAGACTAGATACATAAGTATGACTGCTTTGAGCACAACACGTATTCGCTTGGTAATCCCAGTAGCATTGTTGCTTGGTATGCCTAGTAGTCTAACACTTGGTAACCTAGTAGTGGATATGTGGGCTCAGGATATGTATGGAAAGTGGGAATGGATGCTTATATTAGGATTAGTTAGACAGTTAATTTAGATTAGTCATTAAATTACTCTATCTTTCTCTCTCTTCAAGCACCCAAAAACTTAAAACATAAAATGATAAAAATGATATGCCTCAATTACTCTTAATGATACCATTATGCTTCACAAGTATAATTAGGAAGACAATGAATGACCTTAGGGAAAGATTCACTTCCTAGAAATCTAGTGCATTAGAAATTGTAAAGTCCATGGAATTTTCCTAGATCATGTGTGAATGCTTTGTGATTTGTATGGTTGGAAGTAGGGGTACCTCATAGCTCATGATTGATTTCATTGTCAGGAATCTTATTTGTTGAAATGTGTGCTATCTAGGATTAGTGAATATTATTTATATCATTCGATGAACTCAAGGTCAACATCACTCTTACATGACATATAACTACTAAGCACACTAATAATTTTATTTGTTTTGCAAAATGTCTTCTTCTTCTTATATACGTGAAGATGTCAAGCCATTGGTCCCATAGGCATGCAAAGTGGTATACACTCATCCAGATGAGTATGTACCAAACTTCACCTTCATCCTATATTAGAATGAACAACTATGATGGCATGATATGGAGGGCAACATCATCTTACCCCTTGATCAATCTGTGCCTAGGATGTTGTTTCAAACTCTTAAGAGTTGGGCATTCTAGATCTTCACGAGGAATATGTTGTATATGGTTATGACACATAGGACTATCATCCCACTAAAACACAATGCAAGTAAGATCAACATCAAGAGAAGAACCATGAGGCTACGAAGGGAAATCATTTCACTAATCCCTTATTTTTGCTAGATCAAGATGACAATGAGGATTCTTCCTTTAAAGGTTCTCAACATGAAGATTCTCCACCCCCTGTTATTGGTAATGCAGGTGTGGCCCTAAACCTATGATCAACTATTCATAAACTAGATTTAGGAAAAGATGATAATCAAGGTAGGGACTTGAATAAACATCACAATGGTAAGGGAACTAAGGATGAAGGATGTAATAAGTGAAAATGTGATGGTGGACATTGCAATGGTGGTGGTGGTGGTCCACCCTCCTCTTCATACTCTTCATCAAATTCCAAACACTCCTCTTCATTTTCTAATTCTCATAGAAGCCATCGTTGAAATAATCATGATGAAGGTGATCAAAAAGACAACAATGACCATTAAGGTAATCAAGAACATAGAGGTGATAGGAACCATCATCAGCATGATCAACACAATGATGATGATGAACCTATGTTCATGGATCAAAGCATGATCAACATTGCAGAGGTAGTAAAGATCCCAACTAGGCATGTGAAAGATAGTAGGATTAAGTGCTTAGACATGAATAATATTTCAAGATTTGAGGGTGGACACAACTCTAATCCATAGACACATTTACAAGCTTTCCATGATGCCTATGTCTTACAAAACATTGAAAATGATTGGCAAAAACTCAAGCTTTTTCTTAGAACACTCATCAAGGAAGCTAAAAGCTGATACTAGTTCTTGGAACTGGAATCCACTTGCTAATGGAGTACTATGTTAGAACCATTTAATGATAAATATTAAAAATACTCCAGAGTGTCCAATCTAAGAAAGCAAATCTAAGGTTCGAAACAAGGAATACATGAACCCTTGGATGCTGCCATGGCCAGATATTATTCTCTCTTACACCAATGCCTTAGCCATGGATATTCTTAGAGAAAGCAACTCTGTCACATCATAGATGGGCTAAGAGCTAAAACCCAAAAAAATCTTGGGGTTTATGCCCAAGAGAGACTATCTGAATTAAGAGCTCATCAAATCCAAAGGCTGATTAAGTAGGTAGCAAAAGAAGAAGGTGAGTTGTGAAAAAGAAAAAGTATGAAAGAGTATAATAGGGACCCTTCCATCAAGAAACAAGAGGTCCAATTTTGTGACGAGGAGTCATCACTTAATGAAGTGGTGAATAGGAAAACCTTGTCCATCCAAAAATCTATTTCTAATATTTCAGCAAAGGTTGATAAATTATGGGACTCTCTAGATGAAAATTTTCAAACTACTATGAAGATTGCTAAAGAATCCAAAGATCATGAACACAAGAGATGAAAAGAAGCTAAACATGCCTACCAGATAGGTAAGGGCAAAGCTATTTCCATTGAGGAAGTTGTAGAGATAGACTTCAAAGATGATGATGGTTGTGAGATTTGTTAATACAAACATCCAAAGGGGTGTTACCCAGTGGTTTCATACTTACAAGAGTCTAGGATGTATGCATTGAATCCTCGACTAGCATGTAGTTAAGCATGTAGACAATTACCTTATTCTCAAGGCAATCCAAGCAAGTTCCACCAACAACAATAAGATTACTACCCAAGCGAAGATCCATCACAACCATATGAATAATACCAATAGTGACACCAACCACAATCGTGGGAAATGTCACTGCCAAGGTAGCAATATCCTTATAAGCAACTAGATCCATACAAGTACTATATTTAGCAACTTGTCTCTCCAAGAAGTTTTGCAAGTCGCCTCATTTTAACATCACTATTACCCTCTAGAGTATCATTGAACACTTTCACCATCTACTCGAGGGAAGAACCCATATCCATACCACCTATTGCATCCATCTACTCACATCCCTTTGCCTTCAACCCAATTACCTCCTACTCCATCCATGTAGGGAAAAATTCCTCCACAGCCATAGTAACAAAATGCTACAAGGGTATTACATTCACAACTAGTTTTCTAGCTGAGTGGTCAAATAATTAATCAAGAAATAGATCATTCTTCTAACCCAAAAATCCTCTCCAACCCTCACAACCTAGTATGGTTGATGACCTTGCATCTCCAGTACCCTATCCTTTGCATCAAATACCTTCGAGTGTCCTTCAAACCAAACACTACCTCAAATTTACACTATGATGGTAACAAATATTGTTTCTAATTGGATCAAGGTTAGCAACCTTCCTATGAAAAAATTTGACCTAGGAAGTCCACTCATTTACCTATAGATTGCTAGACATGAGCCATGCAAGGCTCTTCTTGATTTTAGTTATGGTGTGAATCTCATCTCCCATGACATGTACAAGGCTTGGAACCTACCACCTCTCAAAAAGAGCAACATCCATCTAGAACTAGTAGATCAATCAATCACTATTCATTTGAAATTAGTAAAGGACATTATGACCATAATAAGTGGATCGTCCTATCATGCTAATTTTTTGGTGATCGAGGTTGAAAGCTATAAAGGTAACTTCCCCATCATTATGGTAAGGGCTTGTTTGGGCATAGTTGATGAACATATGGGCATAAGGAACCTCTCCTTAGAAATCTCCAAGGAAAATGAATTTAAAAAGTCAAAGAAGAAGCATATTCCATGCATCATGCATAGTGATAATGAGTACAATTTTGTGCAAAATATTTGGTCCATCAAAAGTACATAACTCAAAGCATGCAATCACTATGCACAAGAAACATATATTCAAAGGTGTCTATACATAGTGGCCATGAGACAGGAGAGTACCCAATGGCTAATAGCCAACTTAGATAGTAGCACATTATGCATGGCATCAACTGAGAGCCTAACATGTGCTTATGTTGAAAACATGGATGAATGTAAAGAAGTTCATCACCAATTCTTTGATAATGAAGATGATGATACATATTAGGAAGAGTTGGAAATCCTTGATAACTTCAAGCAGGTGCCCCTAGAGCTGAAAACTCTATCAGCTAGCATGGAATATGCATTTTTAAATAATGGTAAACTAGTCATAATCAAATCCAAACTTGCTCCTAAACAAAAAAAAAGCTATTAAAGGTGGTTAACAAATGGCCAACAGCCTTTCCTTGGTCATATCCCAAGCTGACAAGAATTGATCTAATGATATGCAAACATCGTATTTACACTGACTTGACCATGAAGCCAAGAAGGTAGTCATAGAGATGGCTATACCCCAAATTAAAGGAGATTATCAAGGAGGAAATAGAGAAACTCATCAAGGTAGGGTTCATCTATCCCATTGCGGATAGTGAGTGGGTTAGCCTACTTGTAATTGTGCGAAAGAAAGGTGGCAAGTGGTAGATCTACATTGACTTTAGGCTATTAAGTATTGAAAAATTTAAAGATCATTTTCCATTTTCATTTGTGGATCAAGTGTTGGACATGATATCCAAGCATTGCTATTATAGCTTCTTGGATGGTTATAGTAGCTATAACCAAATCCAAATTGCACCAAAAGATCAGGCCAAGACAACATTCACAAGTCCCTAGGAAACTTTTGCATATTGTAAGATGCCATTTGGTTTGTACAATTCCCTTAAAAAATTTCAACACTTATTCCTTAGAATTTCCCAATAGCAGATTGGTAGTGGTGTGGAAGTATTTATGGATGACTTCTCCACCTATGGAGCTACGTTTGAGCAAGCCTTGGACTACCTTGAGCAAGTACTAAAGAGATGTGTCAAAACAAATCTACAACTTAATTGGAAAAAAATTCATAAAAAGATCCAAGAAGGCATTATGTTGGAACAATAAATTTCATAAGAAAGCATTGAGTTTAACCTAGAAAAAATTAGGATCATCCAAGAAATTACACACCAACCAAAAATAGTCAAAGATGTTTGATCATTCCTTGGACATATTGGCTACTACTAGTGATTCATAGAGAATTTCCTTAAGATCACAAAGCTATTGATTGAGCTTATGAAGAGATATGCTCTGCTCATCTAGACCAAAGAGTGTGAACATGCATTCCAATAGTTGACGGAAAAACTCATAGAAACTCTAATTCTATGGGCACTAAACTAGTCTAGACCATTTCACATGAAGATGGATGCATCTAATTATGCCTTAGGAGTGGTGATTATGTAGCTAGATGATAAAAAATGTCCATATTACATCCACTATGTGAGCCAAAGCATTGTGGGTGCATAGTTGAATTACACCACAACTAAAAAAGAACTGATGGCTATGGTATTTGCTCTCAAGACGTTCAAGCACTATGTGCTTGTTTACAATATGTTTGTGCATATAAACCATAGTGCCATTGACTTCCTGATGAACAAGCCAATGGTGAGACCTCGTATCATATGATGGCTCATGATCTTGTAGGAATTCAATCACATGATGATAGACCAGAAGGAAACTAAGAATGTGGTTACTGACCACCTCTCTCGATTGAGATGGGATAACAAAGAAGAGGAGAGCACAATATCTAATCAATTCCTAGATAAACTACTCTTTACTACTGCAATCAATAAACAAATGTCTATAGAACTAAAATGGTATGATGGCATCCTCACATATCTTCTCACTTTGGAGATTCCATAAGATCTTGACTTTAGAAAGAAACAAAAATTTCTTCACCAAGCCAAATACTTCATGGAAATTAATCGATACCTTTACAAGTTGTGTTTCAATGGCCTAGTGTGCTAGTGTGTGCCTAATGTAGATCATTTATGTGTTCTCCATGATACTCATGAAGGCCCTTGTGGAGACCACTATGCAAGGAGGTGAATGATCATAAAAATATTGATGGAAAGATACTACTAGCCTAAAATCTTTTGGGATGTCCACTAGTTTGTTTGATCTTGTGAACACTACCAATGAGACAGTGGCATGACTGCATGAATGAAGGGTTCTCAATAGTGGATTTAGACACTAGAGCCCTTTGATATTTTGAGCATAGACTTCATGGGTCCCATCATATCCATGTCTAATAAAAATCATATATTATAGTAGCAATTGACTACTGCACCAAATGGACAGAGGTAGCAGCTATCACCAATTATACATCATCCATTACTATCTAATTCATACAAAAAAATGTTGTAAATAGGTTTGGTATGCCACGTGCATTGATTTCTGACAGTGGAACCCATTTCACAGGTGTCACCTTTTGCAAGTTAATGAAATGCTTGGGAGTCAACCATAAATTAACAACAGCTTACCATCCCCCAAGCCAACGATCAAGCAGAAGTCATCAACAAGGAGATTACTAAAATCTTAACAAGAAGGATGAGCAAATATAGAAAAGATTGGAGCACAAAACTTAATGACATCCTATGGGCTTACTGTTCAACATGGAAACTTCCTATTGGCTACTTTCCCTATGAGCTAGTGTATAGAAAACACCCAATGCTTCCAATCCAGTTTGAGCTTTGTACACTTTCAATAGCCTATGACTTGGACCTTGACTTGAGTCTAGCACAAAGAGAATGATTGCTCAACTTAAATTTGCTAGATGAAAATTGACTAGTGGCCCTATCTTTGAATGAAGTGCACAAGACATACAACAAAACACAACATGAAGGATAAAGAAAGTAAAATTCCAATCAAGCAATAAGGTTCTCTACTAGAACCCCACACACGTACCTTGAAAGACAAAGTTGCAAATGTTGTGGAAGGGGCCTTACATAGTTTCTGAAATCTTTTCTTCTGGGGCCATAACCATATACAAACCTGAGAGCCCTAATAAAAGGTAGTTGATCAACATCCAACAAGTAAGCTTTTCCATGAGCCTATGCAAGCTAGTGCAACAAATAACTTAACAAATAGATAGTCACATTCAATTTTTTAGATCTCCTCCTTCCAACTTAGTCATGGGGGAGATGGCCATTTGTGCTAATTATTCATATAACTCCTTAGGTTTTTTCTACTTTTTCTTTTTCACATTTTTTTGATTTTACAAATTATTTAATTTTAAACCTTTTTGATTTTCAAATTTATCCTATTTTTACATCTTTCTTTGTTTTACACCATCATTAGTACATGTGAATCCTTCTTAAATATTTTACACTCTCTTGTCTATTTTACTTTTTTTAAGTGTGATTTTCAATCTTTGCTAATAAAACATGCTTTATTGCCAATAGGACATGGGTTGCCATGGTTGCTACTGATGGTGGTTTGTGTTTAATGTTTATTTGTTGATGTCTAGTTTCTATTTTTGAATTTTTGTACTGAGGAATCAGTCCTAGTTTGTTTTTCATGGTAACAAGTAATGAGTCCATGACATCTTCCCATTCACAAACTCTATGGTTTTCCTTGTTCTAGAAGTTTGAGGCCCCTTTTACTAAGTAAACTTTTAATCAACTGATGACCTTGGTACTTTTCAAAATTGGAAAAGATTCAAATGTTTGAACAAGGTGTGACTTCAAGGGGACTCAATACTCTTTGCACTCTTCTACTTACTTGAGTGCTTGGGTGTTTTTCACGAACTTCTTACCATTCCATGTCATCCACTTCAAGAAGTCAAATAAAGTCTTTACATGGTGTGGTTTCCATCCAAGAATTAAAAAAAATATGGAAATTCAAAGCACATCCCTTACATAAATAAACAGGCTACAAGCACTAGTTATGAGACTAGAAAAACATGTTACCCATGCCTGAAGGTCCCCTCTAACTAAGGCCCTCTCTCACTTCCTATCTCTTTTTTCTCCTCTTTTTGGAATAGTTGTTGTTTTGTGGGAACACCATTGTGTCTCAATGGGGTGGATGAATCTTAGAGTGATGATGCAAAGTCATTGGAAGTGGTTGGTTTCGGTCTAGACTAAGGATGGATCTTCTCTAGTCATTTTAAACATGCAATCCACAAAGGACTTATTATGACCTCAACTTGGGAATCCATTCCACCTTCTCCATCATCCATCACTACTATTCATAATTCACCTTACTACTAGTGTCCATGTTTTTCATCCATTGATTTGGTCAAATTTACTTGAATTCTTCAATTGATCCTTCTAGGTGGGTTGTTAATCTTCCTTACCATTGGTCATCTATGGAGTCCACAAGCTCCTCAATTGAAGTTATGCAAGGGCAAACTAAGCATGTGCCTACTATGGGGAGGACCTACTTGCATATCCTTTGGTTGGAAAATTAAGCCCCCTTACCCTTGACATTGTTGCAATCATACCTTTCATGTGCCTCATTGTGCATCCCACTCTATGCTCCTGTACAATCTTATAACATTCATTCTCTACATTATTTTCTTCAGTTTCTTAATTTTCTAAGCTTTAATTCCCTCTTCTACTATTTTCATTTTAATTATGGCATTTTAGACTTCCATTTGACTCTAATTTCACTCAAAAATTCCTAGTATTTTCAAAGTTTTGAAAATTCAAATAAATTCAATAGTGATCAATAGCTATGTTGACTAGGTCTAGTCAATGCAACCAACCCCGTTGATGGGGCTCTATCGATGCAATATGAAAAATACTATAAATACCATTGAACACTTTTCCAATTTTGTAATTTCCTTCATAACAAAGTGGATTTTTTTCCATTTTTCAGAGCCCAAAACCTTCCCAAGTCCATAACTATGATGTTTGAAAATGTCAGTGGCTAGAACACCAAGAGATTTGCGGGGTACAGCCTAACCTTGAATCTATATGAGGGTCATGATGAGGAAATAGAAACAACGTGCCCTAAAAATTTTTGTTGATTATATATGGATTTACATGATGTTAAAATAACCTTTTGTAATAGAAGTTTATGGAGCGTTACGTGTGGGCACTGGGATAACAAGTAAGAGCATAGTAGAGGGTCCTAGCCCAAAAAACGATGATGTGAGCATACAAATCTATATTGATAGTAGATAAATACAAGATTTATGCTTAATATTAGAAACAAATGCTTAGAAAAGAAATGAAGTAAAAGCTTGACAGTAGACAAATGCACTACCCTAAAACTAGGGAGCATAACTTTTGGTTGAACAAGACGTGAAAATGGCACACGGCATTAGGAAGGCACAATGGCAGCATAGTAGTGTAGTCATAGTCTCTAGGACATCTAAGATGTGGAGCTAATGGCTACAAGGGATGCTGAACCTACTGGGTTGGCTATCATCATCCTCTACTAGTGTGATGGAAGACCACATTGCAATACTTGCCAATGTGTGAAGCTTGGATGCTTAGGTGCAGGGAGTGATAGAGATGCTCGAAATGCTCAAATGCTCAATGCTCTTCTAATTTTTCAACCCATAAAGTGCTAAATGATGGGCTATTTATAGAGCTATGTTTAGTGTGAAATGCAGATCAGGCACCACATCGCATGGGTGCCACATGGCATGAGCATAGATAACATTACACTGACATGTTATGTCCTTTGTAGCAAAATGTTATGCTCTAAAGGAAAGCAACAAGTACGTAGAGATAGTCAAACTATGACCACACTTCCTAGAATGAATGCGTTAGAGTTTGAGAGACTATAATGTACCTAAAAATAATGTCAAAATAATGCCACTTGGAGACTACACTTTGGGACTATGTCTTCTCCCCCTTTCGAGTAGGGCCGAGCATAGGGACAATTTTGGAGATCAATGGAGGGGCAAAAGAAATGCAAACTATTGATCTTGGCTACCAGAGGGACATCAAAGCTGAGATGAAGTTCAATGTTGAGTTCTAGAGGCCTTTGGAGGCTATCAGAGGCATTTTCTTGGTGTCAAGCTGGCTATGTGCTAGAGCATAGCACAACACTTAGTGAAATTTTGAAAAATTTTGATTTGTCACACTAGTTATGCTAGCTATGCTACACAGTGTAGCAGAGTGTAGTAGGGATATGTAACGACAGAAAACATCGGTCGCTAGAAAATACTGAATGAAACCCATGTACACAGTCTTAATCACGAATCCGTGCAAGGGCCGTGCAAGAGAAAACTAATCCACGGTGCCTTGAACGGTCTTGTCGATTAGACAGGGACTTACTCAATCAATAAATTGATAAATATTATGTGTGTTAGATATTTCGTGAAATAATTTGATTCGATGAATCGTAAAAGGAGTAGAAAACAATGTAGATAAATTGTAATAACGACAACATCAACACGAAAAGAAGGATCGGATTTAAGAAAATGCACAGTTCCAAGATCTGCACTTTGACCCGAAAACAGAGTCTATTGTATACAAAGTTCTAATGGAAAACTCCACTTATCTTATGCAAAACATACACAAAATGACAAGAAAACTTTCCAGCAAGGAGTACAGAATGGAGTTTGATCTACCTCGTAAGCCAAAGATGGGATGCAAGGAAGGTCAAGCCTGAATGTCTATTGATCAACTGTTTCTAATTAATAGATCTTGCCAACCGCACCAGATGATCTCTCGATCTCTGATCTGCTCCCTTCACTTTCGGTAGTCTCTACTCAAAACTGTCAATGATAGCCAATGGAGAGAACTGTATCTTCGCCAAAGGACTAATCGCTCCTGCTACCAATGCTCAAAGATGCCTCCTATCTCTACTCCGAGATGATAACTACCAAAAGTCCAAGATGCTTCCTCCTGATTCCTTCATCAACTAGAGTATTTATAGGTTCGGTAGTATGTGGAGAAGACACGGCCCTGATGACACGTGTCTCGAACCTTCAAAATACTGTTGACTTGGTAAACTTTATGTTGAAATTGGTCATGTCGCGTCACGTTTTTGGGAAGGGGGGCAAAGTACGTTGTCGACCACTTCTGCTGAAGCTGCTTCATGATTACGCACAATACGCTCATCAGCGTATTGTGCATGTGGATAGCAGATGCATATCTAGTACTACTTTAGCTGACTTTACGCTGTATTACACTTGTTTATGCTTCATTGCATGGTAGAGCATAATAAAGCATAGAAGTAGTTGATTCAAGCTGTTTTACGCTCATTCACGCCACAAAGTGTAAAAATGGTCAACTTTACAATAAATTACACTTGTCTACGCTGCGTAGTGTAATGAGTGTAAAGCAACCAATCTGCAAAAAAGAAGAAATCAATCTGCCGCGCTTCCTTTGACTATGACTTTTCTCTTCTTGAAGCTTGTTACGCTATTCTGCGTAACAGAGCGTAAACTCAGCCCTGAAAAAAAGACTTAGCAGAATATGCGACAAGTCTTAAACTTTAAGCTTCATCAAAATTGCTGAAGTAAGTTACTTTCTACTATCGGGCTACGTTAAACAGAGTTACGCTAAGCGACACTATGCTATGTTGTGTAATGTAGCGTAAAGAGAGAAAACAAAGTAAGGTTAAAATTTGCAGGAAACTTGGATACTTGATGCTACGCACCCCTTTTTTTCCTGCTCTGTCTTCTGGATCTTTGTCCCAAACTTTCACCCGGATCGTGAATCTTCGCCTTAGGCCGATTCGCAATTTCCACGGTGTTTTAATGGCCCCTCTTTGTTGACATTTAGAGGGCTTGCTCGAAAGACGTCGACAAAGAATACGAAACACCAGATAGGTAAAAGTACCAACAGCATTCATCAATGGTTACTCAAGTGTCACCCTGTCAAAGCAGAAGTGTAGAAATGAGGGAAATGGAAGATAAAATGGTATGGTAGGAAATTCTTACAGTGGTGAGGGGAAAGAGGTTTGGGGAAGACTCAAGTGAGGTTCAAGGAAGACGCAAATGTGTGAATATAGTTTTTTCATGCATAAGCACTTAAGCTTTCTCCTGCGGTTGCGTTTGGATGGAGTTATGCCGTCATTTTGTAGATGAAGGGGCTTGCATAGACGAATTGTGTTACGTCTGCATGGCCTGGACAAGTTGTGTTTCATCCATTTTGCCGACCCACATTTTTTTTGGCATCCAACAGGTTGCGTTACGCCGGTTCATGGACTTGATTGTGATGCAAATGCGTAAAGCGTATGCTACGTATGTACATTTTGTGTAAGGGAAACAGATGGTGGAGATGCAGGGAAGTAAGAACTAGAGGTAGGATTATGGGGAAAATAGGGATGCACTCCTAAGCGGATAGGCTAACCTAGGCGACCATCTCAAAACGCTGTCTGTATTTCACCAGTCAGATGAACACACCTTTTAACAACATCTTCGCAACAAGTAACCTATAACCAAAGAAGAAAATAGAGGGCACCATTGCTCGGTCAAATTACTGGAGAGGTTGTTGAAACAAGTACCGTTTGGGGTGAGACAGAGTGAGCGGGCCGCGAAGGAGGAACTGTAGCACGAGGCCAGGGTCTTCACCGTTGACGCTCGGCCCAGCATATCACCGTCAAAGATTATTAGACTCATTGCACCTGGCTGGTTACACAAAGAACCAGCTAGGTGAATCTGTGAAGCTAGAGCCTGATAGTGATGATGAGCGGAGATCCCTAAGGTTGTAGTTGATGAGAACTCCTTTGGGGCTCCAAACGGTAAAACTAACCTCTCAAAGGTGCCACCGCTGAAATGGGTGTAGTGACAGCATCTCCAAGGGGTCAGTAGTATGCCTTTCAGCACATTCGAGGAATCAGTAGAATGCCTTTGAGGTAGTGATGTTGGGGCTATCCCAACATCCCACCCCATTTGTTTTGCAGCCGCATGGAGACAATTACGCTCGCTTGATTTGGATGATGGCGGTCCATAGGTCCCAGTTTTAAGTCCTGGTAGACTGTCGTTGCTGGTTTTAAGTCTAAGCAGACCATGGTCCCAATTTAAAGTCTAGGTGGACTGAAAAGTGCTAGTTTTACGTCGTAGCAGATGGTGGTAGAGTTGATTTATGGTCTCAGCAGACCGTGCTATGGATGCCAGTTTCATGTCGTGACCCAAGGACAAATCTGTGCTAGTTTTATGTCTCAGCAGATGGACACTTACCTGTGCCAGTTTTATGTCCTAGCAGACAGCCGGTGCTAGTTTAGCGTCATGACGGACGCATGCGGGAAATACCAATTTTATGTCTTGGCGGACCTGTACAACACTGCCAATTTCACGTCGTAGCAGACGGTTACAACTTGCTAGTTTTACGTCATGGTGAACGATTGTTGCCAGTTTAGCATCGTGATGGACGCGTGCAAGTAGTGCCAGTTTTACGTCATAGCGAACGATCAGTGCCAGTTTAGCATCATGGTGAATGCATGAGGAGAGTGCCAGTTTATCGTCGTAGTAGATGATTGTTGCCAGTTTAGCGTCGTAGCGGATGATTGTTGCCAATTTAGCGTCATGGTGGATGTGTGCAAGCAGTGCCAGTTTTACATCGTAGCAGATGATTGTTGTCATGTCTAATGTTAACACTGGATATGCAACTAAATCTGCTAACTTGAATGTGTCGTTACCATACACATCAGCTACCAAAAAAGGGCCTTCCCAATTTGCAGAGAACTTGCCTACTGGTTCGCGAATGGCCTTGAGAACCAAATCTCCCTTCTTGATAGGATGTTGTTGAAGGCTATGATGATGCTTCTGCTTCTGCTTATCTTGATACTTTTCGATGGTATCAAGCATCTGTATTCACTTCTCCTCGACTGAATCTAAATCCATGATCTAAGACTTAGTCTGTTGAGCCTCATTTATAATCGTGAAGAGGACCATCCGTAGAGAAGGAACTTGTAATTCGAGGGGTAGCACCACCTTGAATCCATAGACTAGGCTATAGGGCGTACTGTCTGTAGCTATTCTGCATGTGGTACGATACGCCCATAGCACATAAAGGATCTTCTCATGCCACCGTCTCTTGTTGTTGTCGAGCATTTTCTTGAGTAAGTTGATAATGACCTTGTTTGTCGCTTCAGCTTGATCATTCGCTTGCGGGTAATAAGGCAAGGAAAAAGATTGTTTGATGCTAAGATTGTCACAAAAGGATTTGGTTTCTAGACTGCTAAACTGTGGCCCATTCTCGGTCACTATAGTCATCGGGAGGCCAAATCTGGTTACAATGTTATCTAGAATGAAGTGACAGATCTTTTGTGACGTTATCTTTTGCAAAGGAATGGCTTCCACCCACTTCGTGAAGTACTCGTTGGCAGTGATTATGAAGCTATGACCTGGAGAATATTTCAGTGTGATAGGCCCTATAATGTCTAATCCCCATCGTTGAAAGGGCCATGTTATCTAAGTTGTGTGTAGTTCTGTAGGCGACATGTGTATAAGGTTCGCGTAACGTTGACACGTGTCGCATGTTTTGACCTTTGTAAGACAATCTTTTTCCATGTATGGCCAATAATACCCTAAGAGACAGATTTTAGAGGCCATGGCTCGTGGCGCTACGTGTCCTCCGCATAATCCCTCATGGACTTTGCCTACTATGCATTGCGCCTGGCCTTTGTTAATGCAAGTAAGCAGTACTCCGTCAAAAGAGCATCTACAGAGGGTACTGTCTCCTATGATGACGTACTTCCTAGCTCGCTTGCGAATATCGTCTTTCTATGCGCGTGTTAACTCGTGTGGTGATTCACCATGCAAGAGGTAAGTTTTAATGTTGTCGTACCACTCTGGCATTCTATCCTCGAGCAGTTAAGATTTTTGCGCCGCCTGAATGATAAGATCAGTACAATCTGTTATTAATGAGGGACAGGTGTCGAATAGGTGCGACGGCACGTTTAAGGCTAATGTAGCTAGTGCATTGGCCAATGTGTTATCATTGTGTGGCACGTGTTGGGCATCGATGGTCATGAACTGCTTCAGAAGATCTTTAGCCATATCGCAGTAGGGTTGTAAATGTGCAGCCTTGTAGATGTAGACTCTTGTGATTTGATTTATAACAAGCATCAAATCACCCCTAATTGCTAGGTATCGAACATCAAGTTCTCTGGCAGTTAATAATCCCCTAAGGAGCCCCTCATACTCTGCCACATTGTTCGTATAGGGAAAGGTGAGATGATAAGCATGAAGATGCACATCCTCAAGTGATAGCGTAATGACTGTAGCGACACTGCCACCTCTAATAGTTGAAGCTCCATCAAAATATAACGTTGCTTCAGGGCCTGTTAAAATAGGGCTTAAACTATGTACATGTTCATCTGGAAATTCAGGCTCTATGGTTGCTTGACTGTCAATAGGTGATGTTATTAATTGGTCAGCTATTGCTTGGTCTTTCGTAGAAGATTGACCAATGTAATGCAGATCAAATTCTACTATGATAGCTTTCTAACAAGCTATTTTACTACTTTCGTATAGATTATGCGTAATGGTCCTAAGGATGTTATTTTTACCGATAATGTTGTCCTGGCTACGGAAAAGATAATGTCTGCACTTCTTGAGCGTAAATACTAACACTAAGTAATTACGCTCTACTTTGTTGTACCTCGTTCCATATGCACATAGAGCATGACTCAAGTAGTAGATGGGTACTTCCGACCCATCATCTCTCTTTTGTCAGAGTAATGCAGCTAAGGATACGTCTAAATTTGCGAGGTAGATGTAAAATGGTTGATCCCTTTGCGGTGGGAAAACTGTTGGCAAATGCTGAAGCTCTTGTTTCAAGCTATCAAATGCACGTTGACAATCATCTGTCCATTCGAAATTAACCCCCTTTTTGAGAAAATGTTGCATAGGGTGTAATTTATCAGTTAATCTCGAGATGAACCGCCTGATAAACTGTAACCTCCCTTGCAATCCGTGTAATTGCTTGAGATTTGTAGGGGGTGTCAATTCAACAATGGCTTTGACTTTGTTAAGGTCTACTCATATACCAGTTTCTGATACCACAAACCCTAGCATGCATCCGGTTTTGACTCCGAATACGCACTTCTTTAGGTTGAGCCGGAGGTCGTATTTAGAGCATCTTTTAAGGACTAACTCTAGATCCTCCGAATGATCTTCTAACCTTATAGACTTAATAGCTATATCGTCAACATAATCATTTAGTCTCCCTAGGAGATAATCGCTAAAGATGTACGTCATAGCTCGTTGATACGTAGCTTCAGCATTTTTTAACCCAAAAGGAATCATGGTGTAGCAAAAGGTCCCCCAAGGTGTCATGGAGGTGGTTGTCAACTGGTGTTCTAGGTTGATGCATATTTGATTATAGCCTAAGAAGCCATCTATGAAGGATAAAAGCACATGCCTAGCGGTTGTATCCACTAATTGGTCGATACTCGGTAATGGAAAATTATCTTTGATTATAGCTTTGTTCAAGTCTTGGAAGTCTATGCAGATGCGTATCCCTTCGATTTTTTTAGGAATAACTACAATGTTAGATACCCAGTCTAAGTAATTGACCACGTGAATAAAAATAGCCTGGTACAGTTTAGTGATCTCATCATGTACTGCTAGCGTGACTTCTGGCTTAATCTTTTATGCTTTCTATCTAACTGCTTTGATATGGGGATCTAGGATTATATTGTGTTGTATTAACCTTGGGTCTAGTCCCAACATATCTTCGTATGACCATGCGAATAGTGTGATATTGTTCTGGAGGACCTATCTTATGTTGTCATGTGCCTTTTGGTCTAGTAAGGAGCTAACCTTAAGAGTTTTAGTCTCACCTCTATGCGTAACCACAGAGACCTCGTTAAGGGGGTCTTCGGTTACATCTCCAGCTTCCAGATCTAGCATGCGTGTCGATTGTTCTGGCTAGTCTAGAGATGTTTCTGATGTGGCTATGATTGCATCATCAAGGACAAGGTTAGTCTCTACTAATGTGGGATCAAGTTATCTAATAATTTCCCCATGTGGACCTATTAAAACTAGGAGTGCAGATAAAGTTTCGTCCATTTGTCAATTGTCCTGTAAATATAAAAGTAATTAGAAAAGTGCTAAGTTGGATGTTATAAGTATTTAACGAATAACGCTTAGTTTAGTCTAAAAGAAAAAGGATGTGATGTGACGTCTCTGAGCGTGAGAAGCTAACTGAATTTTGAACATCGTGAACAACCTGTAATTAATGCGACCTGATTACAAGGAGATAAGAAGCAATAGTTTAAGGTCGTTTTGAACTGTAATGCATGCGATATCTGTTGCAATTAATGGCTTGATTTTCAGTTTCTAGCTCATACTGACACCAGCATTTGGGCAAGTCTCACTGAAATCAGGCATCAAGTTGATTAATTTTGCATATAAGTAGGCAGTTATTTTTGAAAATAGGTTGTTGGCTATCATGAACTTGAATTCTTAGCTATCACAGAGAGAAGGAGAAAGAGCAAAATATTGAAGCGCATTATTTGTGTGAAGGTGTGAAGGTGTGAAGACTGCAACAATGGCGTCAAAATTAAGAGGGAAGAATGTGAAATTGGCAAAGATAGACGAAGTACAAGGGAGCCTGCAGCATGCTTCGTAGGCTCTGGTTGAAGTGAGGGCTGTCACTCCACTGAATCGGTAGGCCATCCCTGGCTTATTTGTGTTGCTTTCTGTGATATGCTTTTTCTTTGTGGTGTTTATTCTTTTTGCGTCATTCTGCATAAATTAGAGTTTTAGGCTATGGACCTCACGTTAAAACGAGGGTTTATACAATAGTATTGCGTCTATCGCCGCTGTCAGGGACAAACCTTGTACTGTTACAAGGGTTTAGGCGATTTCAGTTGTATAGCTAGAACGTAATTTGTGAATTTTCTATAGTTTAAGCATGGAATCGGAATCTAGATGATAATGTGTTTATTTTTGTTTGTACAGTATTATGTTGAAACCTGTCCTAATCGTCTTGGACATAGTCGGGGTTTTATGTTGTATAAACCAGATCGTACCCAATGTTCCTCCCCCTCAGACTCGGTTGTAGGGGAGGGCTATATGGTTCCGAAAGGGTGCGCTGGAGTTTCTACAGTTTTTGCTATGTAACTACAGTGTTATTGTGTGGTTGCACTTATCGAGGGATGTGGCTGGCGCTATTTTGGAACACCTGTTAGTGGGTTCTACGCAGGGCGTCCTGCCTTTCTTGACAGATGGGGCTATCGATACTGGTCATCTCCAAGACCACGAACTTAGTACCAGAGGGTTGAGGTGCTTAAGTTGGATCTGGAAAATGACCAGGTTTAGCTGCTACCATGCATACAATACTTTGTTCGTGGCACGTCATGTCTCGACTTACTTTCAGAACCCACCAGGCACAGTGTATTATTCAGGCAGGTAAGTTGTTTTATTGGTGATATTGTCAATATGTTTCTAATGCCTGGATTTGCGAAGCATAAGATAATAATGTGTCATATTGTACAGGTTTTTTATTAACGAAAATGGATTAGTAGGCAATAACGATACATTGACCTAGACCGAAACAGTAATAAAGGAGTTTACCTCCACCAGCAACGTACGCGCCGGTGTAATGGGGTAGATGTCCTTTGACATTCATGAGTATCCCACCCGTTATGCTGATTCTTTCAAGAATTGTCAGAACCTCGGGTGGTTACATGAAGAATGGACTTTGGACTCGCCCCTTATCGTCGCGGATGTGTAGAGGAAACTTCCTCCATTTCCTTTGCAATTTGGCCCTGGTAAGGTTTTGTTGCTACTGTTATTTACAGGATATTATATTATTTTTGTTTTGTCTTTGAAATGTTGTGTATTAGTGTTTTTGCTACATAGACATGTGTCTTGCATTGTTCAGTTAGGGAATCTCGGGAGATTACCATTACAATTTCTGGCCACGAGGCGAATACCCTCCTTTTCCGCTATGGCAACATTAAGGAGGCACAACACTGGCTCGGCCACGCGGTGGCCCAAGTTGCATTGGTTACCAAACTGCAAGAAGAGAGGCTAATGCATTTATTTCTGGCTGTAACCCCTAATGTCCCTACCAATGAAATGTTAACGTTGGTTAACTCCTTCATCGTGGGAGCTGAGTGTTTCTGCACGTGTGTGCATCACATGTGCGTAAATTTTGATATCGATGCTCAACTATTTTTTGACCTCTTCAGCGTCCCCTCTGATGGTCTTCCCATAGAGGAAAAGTCGAGGAGGAGCCTTAAATGTCAGGAGGATCTGGAGGAGTGGCTAGGAACCAAGAAGGAGACCAAAGGAATCCCTTGTGAAAAGATTCAACTAGAGATCGCCAAGACTATTTATCCCCTCTTCTGGGCCTGGGCTTTTCCCAAAACACTCTCGCAAGGGAGGTTATTTACTATAGAACAGGCCCGTATCATGTGGGAGTTGATGGAGGAGGAGACCCAGTTTGACTGGGCAAGCTATTTCGCTGAGGGGTTATGCACTGAAATGATCAGGCTCTGTCAGAAGCTTGAATCTCGTTTCAGTGTGCATTTCACCTTCTTCATAGCTGGCCTTCGGCGTTTTGCTGAATTTTTGGTTGTCCAAAGGAATAGGGTCTAGGTGCAACAAGACTGAGACCAACTATCCAAACCTTGGATTTTCCATATTTTTGGCACTACCCGGGGACAAGATCCTCTGAAGGGAATTGGGGAGTCTTAGTCTATAACGACAAGGGATTTGGCAACGCCTTGAGTGCGGGGCCCTGACAGTGTAGGTGGGGTGATTCCCACTTACACCGGTGACGCGTCGTGGGGAAAGCACCTAGCGGCAGAGATAGTAGATGCCTCGGTTCAGCGTAAAAGACCTCGCTTAACCGAGGTACCTGTGGAATCAGCAGGTGGCACAAACAAGACTATGCAAGTCAGAGTTCAGCAGAGTAAACCTTCGCCTAGTAAGCGTAAAGACATAGTGAAAGTTATTACAATTATTGTATCACACAACTTTATTCAAAGTATTCTAAATCGTTTAAATGTGTTATGTGGCATGAATAGGGAGATCTATGGAGCGATTGACCCCTGAAACAAGGGCAGTCGTATTACGGCGTGGAGAAGGGACCCCAGTTTTGGAAGAGGAGGCCCCGAATGTTAGAATAAGTGACGCACAGACCCTTGTGCGTGAAGAGAGAGAGGAGGTGGAAAATGTTAACGCACCCCCCACTACATCAAGGAGAGGTAATTAGCGTATTAAAATTTTTTAGAGAATTCTATTAATAACTGGAAATTTTAACTTAATTACGCTACAAATGAACAAGATGCATCCACATCTGCTGTTGTAAGCAGAGCGTGGGGAGAATTTCCTAAACAGTTTGCCTTCATGGAAGGCGTTGTCAGTGATATGATCGAGCGCCTCGAGCACGTCGATCCTGGGGCTAGTATGTTACTACTATTGTATGCTTATTTTATTATACAGTTGTAACGTTTTATTTACATTTGATAATGTTTGTTATCAGGAGCTCCCCTTCGATGGGATCCTACAGAGCCANCAATAGTGAGCGTAGTCAATAACAGCCGTACGCCAGTCCTCTTCACCCATTCCCCGCGCCTATAGGAATTCACACCACGATCTTAAGTCTCCAAGCTCTTTGGTTNAAGAGGACTGGCGTACGGCTGTTATTGACTACGCTCACTATTGGACCGCAGTTAGGAGTAGCGTGCAAGCCAGTTGGGAATTGGTGGAGCAGAGGATGCAAATAGAGCTATTGGCCTAGAAAAACCAAGACTAGAAGGATTTTTGCACAAGTGTGCAAGAGTGGGAGTAGAAGGAGAAGGATCACAAACATCTATATAAGCGAGAAAGTCTTGCTTATCATCAGCATTATAGAGATTCTGCCATCGAAGCTCAATCCTTGTAGGTATTCCTTGATGTCATTAGCGCATCCAAAGCCTTCGAGAAGTTCCAGGAGCATGTGATAGTAAGCGCGTCCCCGGAAAGAGAGATTGCTCTTCTTGGGGGCAAGACTACAGTTCCTACCTTCTTCCCTGAACCACCCCGATGGAGTAGTGTGGAGAAAGGGAAGGTGAACATTGGAACTGATCTAGGGAATGGAGTATGGTCTGAATTAACTGAAAATGAAATTATGCAGTGCCTATGGGTTGGTTTAGATCAGCTCCCCTTTACTACAGAAGCAGGACCATCGCGAGTAAGTTTGAGTGTCATTGACTTTAAATTTTTTGATTTATCCTATTACGGCTTTTTCTTATGTATTTACTGTATATAGGTACAAGAAGTGGATGAAGAAGGTAAACAGGGTGGTGAGCAAATACATGAAGAAGAGCGTAATGACGCAGACTGTCCTCTTGAGGAGCCAGTGTTAGAGCAAGGACCTCGTGAAGATGACATTCCTCATGAAGGAATACCTTCTAGAAGGGACGGCCCACTTGAGGATGATTTATTAGGCTTAGAGGCAGACCTGAGGGATACGGGTGACAGTGGTACTAGGGGGGATGCGTAATTATAATTTACACATGATTTTATTGATGAAATTGAACAATGGCCATATGAATGTTGGCGAGATTAATCATAAGATTTTCTGTATGCTTTTAAATGTTATTTTATTTTTTTAGTTTTATATCTTTATTTATGCAAAGCGTAAGCAGAGTTGTTAAAGGCTTTGGATGGGTTGCATTACTGTGGGATGGAATTGCTAGTTTAAGGCCATCGCGGGCCGTCATGTAGCGTTTGCGTAAGATACAAGCGGATCAACTAGTTTCTGGCCGTTGCGGGCCATTGCTAGTTTAAGGCCATTGCGGGCCATCACTAGTTGTAGGCCATTGTGGGCCATCACTAGTTTTAGGCCGTTGCGGGCCATCACTAGTTTTAGGCCATTGCGGGCCGTCACTAGTTTTAGGCTGTTGTGGGCCGTCACTAGTTTTAGGCCGTTGTGGGCCATCTGCGTAAGTCTGAAAGTGTAAGTGATAATAATGTACATGTTTTGCATAATTGTACTAATGTGAATAATAGCAATCAAAGAGCGTAAATGGTGTAATAGAAAATAAAATGTAGATGGCGTAGTGGATAGAAAGCGTAAATATGTATGTATATGTTAAAGAAAACTGACAATGAAATTGATAAGCGTAAGCAGAAAACTAGTGGAAATATGATGATGTGTGTAAATGCCACTCAGATCAATCGCTAACTTGCAATTGTTTCTTGATGGCCTTTATGTTCAGTGATGCGTAAGGGTGGGGAGATTTGTGATCTGACTCCTCCATACCATCTTCCTGAAATGGTAGGTCAGCCCAGGCTAGGCTGTCATCATTCGTTCAGTTTGTTCGGGAGTTCGGACATGAGTTTGATCTTCGGGCATCTCGATCTCCGAACCCCGTTCCTCCTCTATGTTGTTGACAGTCCTAGGAGTTATTTCATCACCATGTATTACTACTTCTCCCCCTGTGTAAGGGAGATGTATCTCTTGATGTATTGGTGATGAAACTACCCTCAATTGGGCTAGCCAGGACCTCCCCAGGATCAGGTTGAAACCGAGCATCTCCTCGACAACAAGAAATGTGGCATCTGTTGGGAATTGATCCCCTGCCACAAATTCCATACGCATCATCCCCTTGACTTGCACCCAAGCCCCGTTGAATGACTTTAGGCATGATGTCATTGTAGGACTAATCTGGTCGACCAGGCCCAACTTATCCACTATAGCATAAGGGATGACATTCGCAGCCGCGGCATCGTCAACGTGCACCCTTCGGATCCGATATTGACCGATGGTGATAAACATGGGTTCTGTCGTTACTTGACCTTTCTCTAGATCATCTTTGAAGGATTTATCATGAAAGGTCAAGGGGGCTGGTTTAGGTTGCTCAGCAGCAGGAGGAAGCATGACAGCATGTATCGCTTCCTCTTCTGCTGGTAAGCCTTCATCCATTGGTATGGATGTCAACATACGAACCATAGCCTCACGGTGTTTTTGGGATTTCATAAGTAGATCATAGAGGCTCAACGTTGTGTTCTTCTATTTCAGAGCCTGCTTGACCTGCGTAAATGCATCGAGGAGGTCTCGTTCTCGGCTAGGTTGTTTATCCCCTCTGTCTTCTTCCATTCGCCCTAAGAGACAAATCTCCCGAGGCGGAATAGCGTCAGTCGGAGGGTTGTGTTTCTTCCTGCCGAGGGGAAGTGACTGTGTTTCTATACCCTTGTCTTGCCCAGAATGCATAGGCGCAGTGACAGAGGCCAAGGGCTTGTGCTTAGGGAAGCCTAGCATAGTATGGTTTTTGGTGGCATTGACTGATGCGTATCCTTCCCTTTTTTTATTTGATGGCGGTTGGTGGTTTTGATTAGAAGTTTTCCCCTGCGTAAAAGGGGCAGCCGGTGGTTTTGGTACCCTAAGGATAAAAGGTGCCTTAGGGGTAGGCGCGGACATGGCCGTGGCTTTACTGCTAGCACGAGGCTGAGTTAAAGCTGGAGAGGACACCTGGATAACAAAGGGTGGCCTCGGGACGCCGCTAGCTACCGATGAAGAGCTTGCCCCCTAGGGTGAAGTAGTAGGTATGTGTAAAACAAAGGGCTGTTTAGGTGGTACCTTCCCTTCATTGTCCGTACTTACCACATTGATTGTGTACAATGCGTTATTTGCATTTAATGGGTCCTTGTACACATGCAACGCCTGGTTTTCAGGACGTGTTGGACTACTGCCGTCTAGTTTCAGAGAACCATCGTCAATCATGCGTTGAATGTCATCTTTCAATGCCTAGCAGTAATTGGTGTCGTGACCACACAACTGGTGGTAGTCACAAAAATGGTCCAGCCTAAAAGACCTCAGAACTGGTGGTTCGTTAGGTAGGGCTAAAGAAGGATTCTTCAACAATTCACAATGACGCCTATCACGCTAGAGAGCCTCTTCGGATACCTTCCTATTATGAATGTATACTGCCCCTAACAGTTGTTTCAACAGTTCCAAATGTATTATAGGCAAGGCTGTATACTTTGAGCGATCTTTACGCTCAAAGTTTGGCTTTGGCTGGGGGGCTTTTTAGGGGCAGGTGTGTCTTGACCAGTGTTGCTTGCGCTAGCTATGGTCTCGAGGGACACCACCGGTGCCTTCTTGTTCTTATTTTTAGCGCCCTCAGCCAACGTAGCTACCATCGTTGTTGTTGCTTTACCTTTTTCCTTACCCTTATTGTTAGCATTTTTATAGGCCACATACGTCGGGTCTTTGCTAGCCTCTGCAGCATCTTGGATGCTCTTAGTCTGGGCGAAAGCCTGGCTTAAGGAGTGAGGGGCAAGGTAATATAGCTTAGACTTGATGAAATCGTTGACTGCTCCTTTGAAGATAGCCAACAAATGGGCTTCCATGATAGGCTCATGGATTTCATTCAAAGTGGCACTCCATTGCTGTATAAACTTTTGGACTGGTTCAAGTGGATCTTGCTTCACTCCCATAAGTTGATCTAACGTGACCTCCTGCTTTAAGTTGTATTTAAAGCAAGTCACAAATTGCATTAGGAGCCCTTCCAAGGTTGAGATGGAAGAGCGAGGGAGTGCTCGATGCCAGTCCAAAGTTTTCCCTACCAGAGACATTGCAAAGATGCGGATGATCATATGAGGCCATTGCTCTAACAACAAGGATTCAGACCTGAAGGTAACCATGTGAGCATTGGAATCTCCTTTCCCATTATATTTAGTAAAATGGGGTAACAACGTCCCCGGGGGCAACAACAGCATAGAAACTGCTGGAATGATGGGATCATCCTGATAGAAATCCATGATTTGTATGGTATCAGAGCCAGCAGCTTTAAGGCGCTTAACCTCCTCAGTGAGGGTCTGAATAAGTAAAAACGCTTGATCTAGGCTTGTTGATGGAGAAGTCTACACAGGAGGAGCCATGGGTTGGACAAGAAGGGTTGTGCCAGGCAATGGGAATTACACGATGGTTTGGCTTATGGGTGGTGCTATAGGAGCTATCCCGGCGGACAGAGCAGCCTGTGGAAGCCACCACCCACCGGGTTGAGCAGAGGGATTGGCTGTGGCCAGGTGTGTAGGATGGAAATTATAAGGATATTATGGGTTTATTTGTGGGACATGCACGATAGGTGTGGCTAAGGGTTGCGCATCATATAACGTAGATTGACTATGTAAAATAGNGGGATGTAATAGGGTGCGGTGGACGCAGGTACCACCAACGGGATGCTAATTACATGTGGCGATGAGCCCCCCCCCCCACGTTATTTTGGGATGGTATTTGCGCTTGCAAGATGGATGATTGCGTAGTGACCTGTGGGATGACAGGAATGTGGGTTTGAGCAGCTTCTCCTGCGAGAGGAAACTGGGGATTTATGTATGTATGAGGGCTAAGAGTATGGTATGAATCCATGTATTCAGACTGGGCTGCGAATTCATCTTCCTCTTCCTCCCCGTTCTGAGGTTCTAGCATGGACCGCGTAGCCTGACTCCTAGCCATAACTAGTTGGGTCAGGATTTCATGATAATGCTGAGTTAGGGGGATAATCTCGTAAGCAGTAGGGATGAAATCTTTACCCCCTCTGTGGACCAGCTCAAAATTTCGTTGTGCTTCGATCTCGGCTCGGCTAAGAGCAAGCTTTGCTTGGATCTTGACGCAAATAAAATTATATTCATTAGGCATCACGATGGTGAATACAAGATCTTTGCCCTGTAATCTTAATGAGCGGTGCGACGATCCCTGAGGTCCTATGGCACCAGAAGCTGGCCCGATGGCGGCGATGGGATTCACAGATGTGGCACCCGAATCGGTGGTGATCATAGCAGCAGTGGTTGCATACACGGAATCCATTTCTTAGAGGGATTAATGACAACAAGTGATAGGATATAAAAGGTGATGGCCAAACAGAATTATAATTGGGCTTTCTACCCTATAGGATTCCAAGGGAATCGTTGCTGTGACCAATCTATACCTCATGATTCTTCGTAAACTTTCTTAGAGGTATTACGTCTACGTTTTTATGGACATGGGTATAGATCGCTTACAGGGCTACCCATAAAATATGGATCAAAGTTTTTTCAGGCCCTCCTTCTAGCGCCAGAAAATTGTAACGATGGAAAACGTCGATCGCTGGAAAATACCGAACGAAACCCGTGTACATAGTCTTAACCACGGATCTGTGCGAGGGCTGTGTTGGAGAAAACAAATCCGTGGTGCCTTGAATGGTCTTGTCGATCAGACAGGGACTTACTCAATCAGTAAATTGATGAACATTATGTGTGTTAGATATTCTACGAAATAATTTGATTCAATGAATCGTAAAAGGAATAGAAAACAATGTAGATAAATTGGAATAACGACAACGTCAACATGACAAGAAGGATCGGATTTAAGAAAATGCGCAGTTCCAAGATCTGCACTTTGACCCGAAAACTGAGTGTATTGTATACAAAGTTCTAATAGAAAACTTCGCTTATCTTGTGCAAAACATACACAAAATGAAAAGAAAACTGTCCAGCAAGGAGTACAGAATGGAGTTCGATCTACCTCGTAAGCCAAAGATGGGATGCAAGGAAGGTCAAGCCTGAATTTCTATTGATCAACTATTTCTGATCAATAGATCTTGCCAATCGCACCAGACGATCTCTCGATCTCTAATCTGCTCCCTTCGCCTTCGGTAGTCTCTGCTCAAAACTGCCAATGATAGCCAATGGAGAGAACTGTATCTTCGCCAAAGGACTAATCGCTCCTACTGCCAATGCTTAAAGATGCCTCCTGTCTCTGCTCCGAGATGATAACTGCCAAAAGTCCAAGATGCTTCCTCCTGATTCCTTTGTCAACTGGAGTATTTATAGGTTTGGTAGTACGTGGAGAAGACATGGCCCTGATGAAACATGTCTCGAACCTTCAAAATACTGTTGACTTGGTAAACTTTATGTTGAAATTGGTCATGTCACGTCACGTTTTTGGGAAGGGGGGAAAAGTACGCTATCGACCACTTCTGCTAAAGCTGTTTCATGATTACGCACAATATGCTCATCAGCGTATTGTGCGTGTGGATAGCAGATGCGTATCTAGTACTGCTTTATCTGGCTTTACGCTATATTACACTTGTTTACGCTTCATTGTGTGGCAGAGCGTAATAAACCATAGAAGTAGTTGATTCAAGCTATTTTACGCACATTCACGCCGCAAAGCGTAATAGAGCATAAAAATGGTCAACTTTACAATAAATTACGCTTGTCTACGTTGTGTAGCGTAATGAGCATAAAGTGACCAATCTGCAAAAAAGAAGAAATCAATCTGTCGCGCTTCCTTTGACTATGAATTTGCTCTTCTTGAAGCTTGTTAAGCTGTTCTGCGTAACAGAGCGTAAACTCAGCCTTGAACAAAAGACTTAGTAGAATATGCGACAAGTCTTAAACTTTAAGCTTCATCAAAATTGCCGAAGTAAGTTACTTTCTACTATCGGGCTACGTTAAACAGAGTTACGCTAAGCGACACTACACTATGTTGCGTAATGTAGCGTAAAGAGAGAAAACAAAGTAAGGTTAAAATTTGTAGGAAACTTGGATACTTGATGCTGCACACCCCTTTTCTCCCTGCTTTGTCTTCTGGATCTTTGTCGCAAACTTTTTCCTGGATCATGAATCTTCGCCTTAGGCCGATTCGTAATTTCCACGGTGTTTCAGGATACTTTAACAAATTTTGATGAATTTTGCAATGTTCCTTCATAGCACGCTAGCTACACTTTGGGGTGTAGCAAGATAGGTAGCCTCAAAAGTCAGAAGATGTGCCAGATGCATCTTCCATGTCAAACTAGCTTGATAGATCCTTGTCCAACACTTAAGCAAAATTACACATTGAAACATAGATCACATGTGCTACACTACAAAGCATAGCAGCCCAAAAGATAGAAAGCTTGCCAAACTATTTCATCCATCTTGAGCACTTTTGACAAACTCTAGCTTGGTACTTAGGCAAACTAGAAACTAGGACATGTGTCAAGCTAGGTACGCTGTGGAGCATAGCAAGCTTGATAGCTTAGGAGTTAGAAAATTTGTGAAACTTTATGGTCCATCCCAAGTGATCCTTAACCACTTCTAGCTTGACACTTGTGTAGACTGGCCATGGAATTGTGTGTTGCACTAGCCATGCTAGGGAGTATAGTAGGACACTTAGAAAAATTTTGCAAAAAATAGGACTTAATGTGTGCTACACTATCTATGTTGCAGCTAGACTTAGAAAAAAATTACCCAAGTTTTGACACTTACATAAATATGCTATTGAAATGTAGAAGCCCAAAGTTGGTGGTGTTTCATTGGCCCCTCTTTGTCAATGTTTAGAGGATTAACTTGAGAGACATCAACAAAGAATATGAAACACCACAATGAGCATGATACCAACACCACTTATCAATGCTCAATTAGACAATTCTTCGCTAAGCTTAAGAGTGCCAAGAGAATGGAGTATGGTAAGGAATAGCTTAGAGAGATGGGTCAAGGGGCAACAAATGAAGGGAATGTTCACTGGTACATGTTACTATAGGATGCAACACTATGGTGGCTTTTTTCCAAAGCATGATCCCTTGTTAGAGTGCTTGTGAGGAAGTCAACATGCTGAGGTTGCCTACCCTTAGGATTTCAACCTCTCATCGAAGTGCTTGTGAGATGGTTGATCTAGGACCAAATCGACAATGAAACAACCNCATCGAAGTGCTTGTGAGATGGTTGATCTAGGACCAAATCGACAATGAAACAACAACTATGCTATTTGACTTGGACACTTGGCTTGTCCCATTTTTCTTTTCTTTTTGATTGATTTTTTTCTTTCTACTTTTACTTTTGTTCTTCTTTTTCTTTCCTATATGATTTCTCTTTCCTTTTCACTTTTTCTTTCTTTTGTGTTGTTGGGCAAACTGTGCACTAATCAAAATTTTCTTAGAGGCAACCACATCGCATCTATAGGATAGGTGTTTTCCTTCTCAGGATAAGTTGTGTTACATCTGTTTGAGGCTTTGACTAGCCCAAAAAGGCTCCCCATGGGATGAGTTGCATTATGTCTATCATGGGTTTAGATGTTAACTATAGGAAAAGTTCCACATGTAGTAGGGAAGCTTGTAGGAAGTGTGGGAGAATGCAAGATCAAGAGGTAGAGGTTAATTGAATAGAGGGATGGTAGGAATGTGCACTCTTAAGTAGCTCAGCAAGCCAAATCAAACACATTAGAGTAGTGTGGTACCTTGCCACCATAATGAAATGCACCTCTAAATGACACCATTGGGGCTTCATCTTGCAAATGCAACATAGAGAAAACAAGAAAAATAACAAGCACGTGAGATGAAGGTGAAGTCCTATTTGCAAGGGCATTGCAAGGGTCATGAATGTTGTGTTAGCTACAAGTGTGTGTAATGTCCAAAGTAGGAAGGCTGGTGCAAGTGTGATGATGGCTAGCTCCAAAAGCTCTAATAGCTACACCAAAAGTGAGTACCCAAGTGGCTAGAGGTGATGGTGATGTAAGTTCTTAGGAGTTCTCACCAAAGGTAGGAGCCAAGAAACCTAGTTGCATGGTGGGGAGTCATGCTACTAGATGCTCTTCTAGGCTTAGGCAATGGTGAGGGCTGTAGGATGGTAGTGCTATGGCTAGGCCACAGTACTGTTAGTTCTCCGATGAGTGATGTTGATGGTGAGAACTCTAACTAGGATGATTGGTGATGGTTGCAGTAGCTCTAGAAGGTCAACAAGATGCAAAAAGGCATCTCCAAAAGATCAACAAGATGCCAAGGATGGTGATATTGTACATGCTCTAGAGGATTTTTCCTTGACAACATGAACTTCATTCTGAAACTACAATGCCCCACTCCATCCTGCCTAAGAAGTGTGGGCAAGCAACAAAGGATTGGAAGTATTCTCACTTGCTTCTCCACAAAACTATGTGTGTTAAATTGTGGATGCTAAACTAGAAACCTAGTTTTAGGTCTTGTTAGACGACATGATGTGCTAGTTTAAGGTCCTAGTAGACCACTATGTCAGTTTAACGTCGTAGTGGATGGTGGAAGGCTAGTTTAGGGTCATAGTGGACCATACTATGAGTGCTAGTTTAGTGTCATAGCCCAAGGACACTTTGTGCCAGTTTAACGTCATAGCAGATGTTTGTGGTAGTTTAATGTTATAGCAGACATCTATTTAACTTGCTTTTGTCATTGGTATGATACTACATACTAGGTGTAGTACGGCTTCAGGTATGAGTGGTTTATAGGCTTGGTAAACTCATTGTCATTTAGATCAGCAAGCTTGAAGGCTCCATTGTCATACACTTTTATGACCAAGAAAGGCCTTTCCAAGTTAGTTGAGAATGTGTCCACAATTTCACAAACAACCTTGAGACCAAGTCCCCCTTCTTGATTGGGTGTTGGTATTGATTGTGACATTTCTTTTTCCATTGCTTTTCTTGGTACCACTCAATGTGATCAAGTGTTTGAATATGCTCCTCCTCTATAGAGTTGAGGTCAGTGGTTCTCAACTCATTATTTTGAACCTTATCAATGAAGCTCAAGAGGATCATGTGGAGTGATAAGACTTCCAATTTAAGAGGCAACATTACTTCAATTCCATACACAAGACTATATGGCGTCTTACCTATTGCTGTTTTTCA
The DNA here is from genome assembly GCA_015680685.1 of Gnetum montanum. NCBI lineage: Eukaryota > Viridiplantae > Streptophyta > Gnetopsida > Gnetales > Gnetaceae > Gnetum > Gnetum montanum. Next base: position 19,977 of record MNCI01027259.1, on the reverse strand, counting down.
TGTCATATGGTAGGCCCATAGTATGTAGATTAGTTTTTTGTACCATCATCACTTAATATTATTAGGCATCCTCTTCACAAGGTTGACAATGAGCTTGTTTGTAGCCTCCATGTCACCATTTTCCTATGGGTAGTATGATGATGAGAAGGAATGTTCAATACCAAGGTTTTTGCGAAGTGCTTTAGTTTCTGCACTACTAAATTGTGGTCCATTGTCTATGACTATACTCATAGGAAGACCAAATTAGTTCACTATGTTATCTAGGATGAATTTGCAAACCTGCTGTGATGTTATCTTCCTAAGGGGAATGGCTTCAACCCACTTTGTGAAATATTTAGTTACAGTGATGATGAAGCTATGTCCTACTAAAGACTTAGGCATTATATGCCCTATGATGTCCAACCCCCAATGTTGCAATAGCCACATGAACTACATAGTATGCAATTTAGTGGGTGGCACGTGCATTAGGTTACCATTTTGCTAACACATGTCACATGTCCTAACCTTGGAGATGCAATCACACTCCATGCAAGGCCAATCATAGCCTAGATGTCTGATTTTTGCTATCATTGCTCTAGGAGCTATATGACCTCCACATAGTCCCTCATGGGCTTGGTTGATGATATTTTGTGCTTCACAATCGCTAACGCAAGTTAATAGTATTTCATCATAGAATTTGTGACACAAGGTGCTATCACCTACAAGGATGTACTATTGTGATTGCTTTCATACTACATCTTTTTGGGTAGAGGCTAGATTTTGTGGAGGCTCTCCCTATTGGAGGTATGCTTTGATATCATCATACCACTCTTGGGTGTGATATGTGCTTGTTGTGTCTAGGGATGCAATGTTTGTTGTTTGAGTTATAGGTTTAGTGTAATCCACTATTGAAGCAAGCAAAGAAGAACACATGTTTAGCACTATGCTTAAGGATAAAGTAGCTAATGCATCAACTATGACATTTTCACTTCTAGGGATATATTGGATATCTACAGTTGCAAATTGTTTAAGCAAGTGTTTCGCTAAATCACATTTAGGTTGTAGATGTTATGCCTTACAAGCATAAACCTCTATAACTTGGTTGATGACTAGTTGTGAATCTCCTTAAACTGCTATGTCTTGGATTCCTAACTCTTAAGCTACTAAGATTCCTCTAAGAAGACCTTCATACTCTAACACATTGTTTGTAAAAAGAAATGTGAAGTGATATGTGAAGGGTTAGATCTCCCATAGGGGAACATGATAACAATAGTGGCACTACCACCTTGTGTAGTTGAAGCACCATCAAAGTGTAAAACTGTCTCAAAGTTTGTGGGTACTTGACTTATACTGTTGACATGCTCATTTGAAAATTCTGAATTGATTATTGCTTGATCATCTACAAGTGAAGCTGTGAGTTATGTGGCTATTGCTTAACCTTTTGTAGAGGCTTGTACTATATAGTTCAAGGAAAAATTCACATTTATTGCCTTCCATCATGTTATTTAACTACTTTTATATATGTTCATCATAATTGTCCAAAGTATGTTGCTTTTTCAGATTGCATTAACTTGAATGTTGAAAAGATAATGTCTCCACTTTTTAAGTGCAAAGACTAAGGCGAGACAGTTCTTCTCCACATAATTGTATTTTTCCTTATGGGCTACTTGTGCATGGCTTAAGTAGTAAACAGGATCCTCTGAGTCATCATCTGGCTTTTGGCAAAGTAGAGAAGCAATGGACATGTCTAAGGTTGCAAGGTAAATATAGAACGATTTATCTCCTTGTAGGGGATAGAATGTTGGAAGTTGAGCCAACTCCTTCTTGAGGTTATCAAATGCCTCTTGGCATTGAGCTATCCACTCAAAATGGATCCCCTCTTTGAGAAAATTTTGCATTGGCTACAACTTGTCAATCAACCTTATGATAAACCTACATATGAACTATAATCTGCCTTATAACTCGCATAGCTTCTTAAGGTTTTTCGGTGGTGCTAATTTGGTAATAGCCTTAACCTTGTCGAGGCCTACACCTATACCAACTTTTGATACTACAAAGCCTAACATGTAACCATTTTTGATGCCAAAGGCATACTTTTTGGGATTTATCCTAAGGTCATGTCTATGACAACATTTGAGGATGCAGTCTAAGTCATCTACAAGGTCATGAGCTACTTTGGACTTAACTGCTATATCATCAACATTGTTGTTGAGCAAGTCTAGTAGATAATCACTAAAGATATATTTCATTGCACATTGGTAGGTTCCTCCTATGTTCTTTAGTCCAAAGGACATCATTGTATGGAAAAACATTCCCTAGGGGGTCATGAAAGTAGTGCTAAGTTGGTGCTCTCGGTTGATTTGGATTTGGTTGTACCCTGAGAATTGATCCATAAAGGACAAAAAGGCATGACCAGTCATATTATCAATGAGTTGGTCAATACTAGGAAATGCAAAATCATCTTTAATGTTTGTCTTATTTAGATCCCGAAATTCTATGCAAATTCCTATACTCTCATTTTTCTTGGGGACTGTTGGCGCCCGTTTGGGATGCGACTACCAACGAGTGTCCTCGAATAGGATTTAGGTCCTTGCTGGTCTCTGGCAACACCAAGGCCTAGATACCTCCAAATAGACTCAGTAGTTAATGTGAGTATGTGTGTGTGTTGTTGCGGTCTGCAATTGTAAAAAATGAAATGATTGTGTTGTGTGTAAACTACAAATGACTTATCAATAAGAGATTCAGACAACTTTGCCAAGTACTGTGGGTTGTTGAGAGTTCTTATTTTGTTCAATTTCCTAGTATATGCGGTCCTTATAATCCCTACTTGTAACAAATAAAATTTTGCAAAAA
>MNCI01027259.1:0-16064 GCA_015680685.1 Gnetum montanum | reverse complement strand
GTATATCAATTCTCCCAAATTAGTTTGCATCAATGAAGCATGAAGATCTCCTGCATCCAGTTTGAAAGGAAGCCGATTAGGATGTGGATCTTGGAAAAGTTGTTGTGGCACTTGCCCAAACTCATGAATCTGAACTTCTAGACCTGTAGGTTCAATAGAATCATCTATTTTATCCAAATCAATGGTGCCTTCATAGGATAATGGGTGGAATAAATTATCTGCAAACAAGGCATCCTTATTCGAAGAAAATCGAAAGGCAGGCTAAAGAACTTTGGAATTAGTGACGTTATTCAAAACATGATCCCATGATTTGCTTCCTGCCTACCACCAACTACCACCATAAAATAAGGCCCTACCATGTTGTACCTTTCATCATCACATTGCTACTAGCTTCCTTGTCCTCCGCCCATGCACTATGGAGCAAGGCCCTGGCCCTGGCTCATGCACACGTGCTCAGCATTGCAGAAACGCTCGATCAAACATAGGCGTAGCTACCACTGCTGCAGGAGATCCCTCTTCCAATGCATAGGAAGATAAGTAACACATCCGATGATGGAGGATTTCATCAGGATCAAACCCTAGGAACTGTCTCACGCGTCTGGTGTCGCTGAACCTCTAGATATGATGTGCTAGAGGTCTCTTAGAGATCCTTGAACCACGCTCTACTTCTATCACCATTTTAGGCTCCTTCCGCTCTGGCTCAGCTTGTGTTTGTACTTGGATTCGAAGAGAGGTACGGCCTCGGCCGTAGATTGGAATAATATTTGAATCAGGACCCAAACCCTTACAGACGAATCATTCGTGTGAGCGAGAGTGTAGGTGGAGGCCTCGATAAAGGTAGGCCCAACAGAGAGATGCTCACACGCTGTAACCACTGGATCTACTGCCATATCCAAGCAAATGTTGCACTCAGAATCCTTCCAATTTTCATTTCCTATAGATGTCTATCACAGTAGACGATGTATGAGAGATCTACGACGGATCGTGAAAAATGTAAGGGCGTACTTCAGTAGCTCACTCAGAGTTATGCTTTGCAATTTAGTTCAAACTCATTTTACAAATTTGTGGTATGCCTGTGGAACCATTGTCATGGTTGTATTACTTATTTGTGTAGTCATTCAGTTTGATACCCATGGTTTTTGACTTGGTCATGGCACTGTGAACATGTACTACTAAGACATTGTTTTCTGATTCTATCATCATTTGCCAATCCACGCAAAGCTCTCCTGGCATTTGGAGTTCACTTGAAGCTCCTAGTTGAATACTAAATACTCAAGAACCAATGTTTTGCTCAGAGACAAGGCAAGAAAGTCTTCACTAATGGAACTGACCATGAACAAAACACTCTCTGTGATTCTGATATTCTTTCTATGTCTTAATCAGCAAATGTAATCAACATTTTCGTTGGGCATGATTCTCTCAAAATCCTTCCATGGTATTTTAGATGTTCAACTGGTCAACAAACCTGTTTCTTCCTACTTGTTGAGGCCAAATTACCAAGATATGCTGCAGAACTTGAGGATATTTTTTTATCCCTCCAAGTCCAAAGATTTTGGATCCCTCGAACACTATCAAAACTGAACAACGATTGATATGCCTAAGCCTACTGAGTTCTTCTACAAAACCCTTGCCAACTACCTTTTCATTACATAGAACCTTGAAGAAGCCCTTTTCTATTTTCTACCTTTTCATGTTGAAAAGCCTGAATTGAAGTCTACTTCCAATGTTTCAAGGTTCTAAGACAATACGTAGATGAAGAACAACACGTTAGTGGTCTTGTACTCATCAATGGAGACTTGTAAGCTTGATATAGGAATGGTGCTCCCATATTTTTTTCTTAAAGTAATGAAATGTTATTGTTAACTGCATTTTAACTCTTATTCTTTTTCTCTACAAACTAAAATTCTTGCCACTTCTCCAACTATCAAATTGTAAGAACCTTTAACAAGTTTTATCATGCCAACTTGTTCCATGAAATGGCCAAAATGTGCCAACAAGGACAACTACAATGTTTTAGACCAAGTCGGTGTAGTTAATTGCTCATATGAAACTAGCTTTGTAAAGCTTAGTGATCTCATTGTAAATAGCCAAGCCACCTTAGGCTTGACTTTACAAGCTTTTTGTTTAACTAGTTTTATGTGAGGATTGAGAATAATGTTATGCTATATTATGTGAGGGTCTAAGCCCAACATGTCCTCATAGGACCATGCAAACGCCTTGACATGATCACTAAGGACTTTAGAGATGCTTTGTTTGATTTGAATCTCTAATAAGAAACTAAGTTTCAATGTTTTCACCCCAACTTTACATGTTATTATAGGGACTTCTATGAGGGGATCCTTAGTTACGTCACCTACTTCTAATTCTAGAGCTCTAACTAGATGGTCTAGTTAGTCTAGCGATGTCTCTAGGGATGCTACATTTATGTCATGAGTGAATGGCTCAAAGTCTAGGAGCTTAGTGTTTATGCATCTCGAGGTACCACCATAAGGTCCAGTCAAGACTAAGGGCAAATGAAGGCTCTTGTATGCATTCATTTTTGCAATCTTGTTCAAGAGATCCTGCAAAACAACCAGAAAAATGTCAAGTGGCACTTATCTTAATAAAGAAAAATGCATGAAATAAAGAAGACAATGTCATAAAAATTTAATTGCTATAAAATTTAGTATGTAAAGCAATAATAATTTTTTTGGGCCTTAATTGGCTATAAAATTGCTAGTTTAAGGTCATAAAGGATCATAGTTTACATGGGAGACATAGTTCTAGGCAAGGCTTGATAGGTTTAAAATGTGGGACTAGGCTGGATGTTTATTGGGTAATCAAAAAATGCAAAAAACAATGTAAGTATAGGGACATTGGAAAAGTTGCAAAATTTTTCTAACTCTAGGTGCTAAGAACGTTCTAGGAGAGTGATGTGTCCTTTAATCCTTAAGGGTATAAATAGGGGTTTTACCATGGTAAACTTATCATTTTCACACTAGAGCCAACAATAATTTGAGTGTAGTTCAATCAAGGAAGAGCATTGTAGTGAAAAAGGGAAGTTAGAGTATGATAAGGAAAAAGCTAGAGCATAGCAGCCAAACATGATACACAGAAGTGAACACAAACACCTCTACCTCACCAACATTGATGAAGGAGAGCATACCTTGAGGCACCTTCCCAAGGTGTGTATTGAGGACCATAGGAAGATACCATTTGCCAAGTAAGATGCTACACTCTACCCTTATGATTTTTCTTTCCCTACTTTCTTGCTTGTTTTAGGTTTTTAGGCTTTGACGGTAGCCTATCGTGGGTAAGAACCATCGTTGCTATTGTGGCTATCATGAGTCACGACCAGGGATGGGAGTGCATGCAATGCATTTTTTCTATTTTCTTTATTTTTTCCCTCTTTGAATGTTTGGGTTGAGGGCTTTGGGTGTCCTGTGTCATGGTGTGAGATAAGGGGATTGGACATCTTGCATCACTACATAGAATAAGGGTTTTTTGGCATCTCGCACCATGGCATGGAATAAGGGTTTTCAAGTGTCCCACGTTGTTGCACAAAATAGGGGTTTTCAAGCATCTCATGCCACAATGTAAAATATAGGGATTTTTTAGCATCACACACCATTGCATGGAATAAGGTTTTTTGGGCATCCTACACCATGGTGCAGAATAGAGGGTTTTCGAGCATCCTACGCCACAATGTGGAACAAGGGTTTTTGAGCATCCCACACCATAGCATGGAACAAGATTTTTTGGATGTCCTATGCCACAATGCGGAATAGATGGTTTCCAAACATCTTGCACCACAATGCAGAACAAGATCTTTGACCATCCTATGCTGCAACACGAAACAAGGATTTTTGGCATCCTGCACCATAGCATAGAATAGGAATCGACCAAGGTGACCTAGGGACAATGTTAGAGTGTAACAATCAGGGAAGGGTGACTAAGGGTCATGTCAATCACACCAAGGTGTCCCTAGGAGCATGACAAAAAGTTAAAAATTTTAGCTTCCTAGTGCTACAATTGATAGGCAACATAATAGAAAATTAGAAAAAAAAAATTTGAATTTGTTATGCTCTACAAGAAACACAACCAACACTTAAAAAAAATCTTGGCTAGTTTTTACACTCTACTAAAATTTTATCCAATAGTTAGAAAAAATCTTGGCCAGTTGTTACACTCTATGGAAAGTGTATCCAACAGTTAGAAAAAATCTTAGCTAGTTGTTACACTCTACATAGAGCATATCCAACAATTAGAAAAATAAGAAAAGTTTGCAATTGTTACACTTTGCATGCAGCGTAACCAACACTTAGAAAAAATCTTGGGGTTGAGGAGGCTATGCTCTATAGGAAGCATAATTGATAGTTAGAAAAAAATTTGATATTCTTTAGAATTGTAATTCTTGTGAGAAATGTAAGCGTTAGTGATGTGCCCTATTGGGAATTAGGCACATTAGATGGAGATGCCGACTTCCCTTTCCTATCAAGCCTAGTGGAAGGCTAATCATGTTAAATATAATTTTTTATGCATTTTTTTATTTCTCCCAATGCTAACATTTTCCTCTTATTGCTATTGTGGCATTGTAGGATCTTGCTGAAACCTGTCCTCATCGTTGTTGAGCTGGTGGGCATTTTTTGTTGTATGAGTAGTCCTGTACCAAACATGCCTACACCAAACACACATGTGGGATACTAGGCAATTTGGTTCAGGTCAAGTAGCAAGAATTCCTAGAATTCTTACTCCACCACTTCAGTGTGATAATGTGGTCACACTTGTCAGCTAAACTAGCAAGCATCATAACAAAGAAATTATTGTCTAGCGTGAACTGAGGCATTCTGAGGTTCATGTCAAATGAGCTTGCTAAATATGAAGGGGTAGGGATCACATGCTAGTGCCAAAAAGGGCTTAGACTTTTGTATAGGATCTGGGGAATGCTTGAGTTCCAATGCTATAATAAGTATAACATCATGTTCCTCATCCAACACCTACAGATTATTTTTTAGAATCCACTTGGGATAGTCTATTGTGATGAAGGGTGAACCCTATCATGATTTCTTGTATTGCCTATTATTTTATGACTTAGGATGCTAACTTCTTTTGCCTATTTCTAGGTTTTCTGTTGACATAGATGTCCTTCATGATGAAGAGGAGGCACTAAACTTAACCAAAACTACTCTATAGGAATTCTCATCTATTGAGAATATTCATGCTCGAATGATTGAGCAAATCAGGGTAGATTTGGTGAAATACCCTCATAGGTATTCCAAATCTTATGAGAGGTGTTGGGCTCTTAGCTGGTTAGATGTTGAGTGAAACACTAATGTACCAAGTGTGGAGGAATTTTTAGTTCCACTACCACCACCTTGCAAACCATTTCTACCACATAATTCATGTATCACTTACTTTCATGCACTTTTAGTTTTATTTTTCATCATGTTTCTAGATTTCCTTTTGCTTATTATAGTAGCAACTAAGTCAAGAGAGGTCACAGTGGTTACTTTAGGGTGCACTAAGGCCACTCTTCTTTTTGAACACAATGAAGTTGAGAGCTCATAGTGTTGGTTGTACTATGAGGCCTTAATGGAGGTAGAAAAGAATCTTCAGTGGGATGGGCTCATGGACCTCTTCTTGGCTATGAACCCAAACATCCTAGCAATCGAGATGATTGTCCTAATCGATTCCTTCACCAATAGTGTCTATCGCATTTGCACATGGGTCCATAATATGTAAGTGGTCTTTAAATCATAGATGAACATTTTACATACCTCTTTGGCATCCCCTCTGAAGGTCTACCAATAGCAAAAACAACCAATAAGGACCTAGATCATAGAGGGGATGTTGAGGAGTGGTTGGGCACTCAAAAGGGATGCAAAGGTATATCGATGAAGATGGTGGATGTACCCGTGGTTCACCACCTCTATCTACGTTTTCAAGCTCATGGGTTTCCTAAGCTACTTTTCCAATGAAAAATCCTTGGGGTTGAGTAAGCTTGGTTCATGAGATATGTGATAGAGGAGGGGACATGATACAATTGGGCAAACTACCTCATCAATGGCCTATGGGCTAAAATCATTAAGTTGCATAGCAACCTCCAAGAACTATTACATGTGAATTTTTCTTTCTTCATAGCATGCCTATGAAGGTTTTTGGAACTCTTGGTGGTCTGCAAGAATAAGTAATGGATGGTGTAAGATTGCACCCAAATTTCCAAGTTGTGGATCCACCACCTGCTCCACACCATGCGATCATAGGATCCTCTGAAGGAAATTGGCAAATCGTTCTTGGTGATGACTAAAGGCCATGTGGAACAATCCTATCACACACATGATAATTTTGGGGAGGCTCCACCCACCAACACTAGAAACATGGAAAAAGGAGCATGACTCATCACTACGACAATGAGGTTATCAAAAATGAAGATCAAGAAGCCTCACCCTATGGAGGAGCCTACGTGCAAAGTGAAGGAGAGTAGCAAGAAGTTTCAATTCAAGCTCCATGATGTGTGTTTAGAAATAGCAAGTATGCATTATTTAATGTCACTATAATATGTTCATTATTATCTTATATTCATTATTGGGAATTCTAAATCAAACTTGTGCTATCATAGGCAAGAGGACCCTTGCAATAGTAGAGCCTATGGAGGACAATGTCCCTCAACCCAAGGGACACATGGTAGATGAAGATGAGCAAGAAGCCACCAAAGCATTAAGGCAAATCAAGAAAGAAGGGTTGCAATTTGAAGATGGTGAGTTTGAACATTTCTTTGATAATGTGTAGATGGGCAATCCCCCCACTCTCACACTTGAGGGCTTGTTGGGTAGGAACTTTACACTACAATTTTCATTATTTTCTTCTTCTTCTTCTTCTTTGTCTTCTTCTTTTTGGTTCTTTGGTTGTTGGTTTCTTGATGATCATAGAGTGTTTTGTGTTATAGTGGCCAGTGCCTCTGTTGAACATCCAGCATCAACATCCACCTTTCACACACAACCATGGGCAGAAAATCCAAATAAGTTCATCTTTATGCAAGGCATGGTGAATGACATGATAGACTGCTTCAAAAAAATAGACATTGATATTGGTATGTTTATTTTACTATTATTGTCTCTTTTTTGTTGATTTTCTTATTTATCTTATGATTAACGCTTTGCCACCTATTATGGAATGACAAGCTTGCAACTCAAATGGGACCTAAACAAAGTGGTCCAAGTTGATATTGTACCTAACTTCCCCGCCCCCCTCTCCCCCCCCTCTCGAAGTGAAGCAGGTGCCTTATCACATATATGACAAGGCAAGCAAGTGCACACTGTACTCCACATGAGCATTGTGGGAGTGTAGGCATGTAAATGAGCACCTGTGAAAATGGATACAAGAGCTTCAAGAAAAGGGGGTGAACTAGGAGGCTAGACTAGAAGAGCTACAGTTGTACTATGACTTCCTGGTGGCATGTGACAAGCCAGATGGCAGTTCATGCATAGTTGAAATCGATTATGCCATATAATAGTTAGCTCTTTAGGGAAAAAATGAGGCCACGAACAAAAACTACAGATGGAACTCTTAGCAAGAAAAAACCAAGATTGGAAGGATTACAATTCCAAGGTATATCAATGGGAACAAATACAAAAGAATCGCAAACATCACTACAAGGTAGAGCACGAAGCTTACTATAAGAAGTATAGAGATGAGTCTATGGATCACCAATGCTAAGAGATATTCCTTGATGTAATTGGCACAAACTAGGCTTACAAACTATTCATGAGCAGTGTAGTGGTGAGTGAGTCCCTAGAGAGACAGATCACTATACCTTCTTAAGAGGTGACTATTGCAACATTTTTGCTAAGGCCACCCACATGGATGGCCATAGAATAAGGGGAAAACCTTGTGAGTATTGACTTGAATGAGGAGGACTGGACACATATGTTAGAGGATGAAATCCTCTAATGCCTAGAGGCTAGCCTTAATAGGATGCCCCCAGACATGGATGCGGGCCTTTCTTAGGTTGGTTTAGCTTGCTTTATTGTTGTCTATTTTATTATAATTTTTCATGTCACCTCATTTATTGACTAATTTATTATTTATTTTTGTTTGATGTAGGTTCCAGGTGAGGGCATGAGACCTAGTGGAGTAGCAGGTGAAGAAGAAGGGGAAGAGCCCTAGCCCTCCTATTGCACACTCGAAGCTAAAATGCTTAAATGTAGCCCTACTATCAAGCAAATTTGTGCTTTTTTGGATATTCCATGTTGTGGATGTAATCTTGAACTATGTGTTTTATTCATGATTTAATGAAAAATATGATAGTTATTTTCTTCTCATTTTGTCATTTTTCATGTAATATTGTTACAATTTTAACTTATGATTTGGTTGATACAATTAGGCCCCTTGTGGGCCCCATGCTAGTTTAAGGCCATGGTGGCAAGTCCATCATTAATTTAAGGCCATTTCAGGCCATCACTAGTTTAAAGCCATTTCAGACCATCACTTAAAGGGAAGTTGGTTACTAGTTTTAGGCCTTGGCGGGCCATGCAATGGTTTAAGGCCTTTTTGGGCCAAGTGGTAGTTTAAGGCCTTTTTGGACCTTTTTTTAGGGTAAATAAAGATAAATTAAATCATAACTAATGCAAGATGTAGACAATAACAAAAGTCATAACTATACAGACAAAGAAATAAAAGGCAAGTCAGACATGCAAGTGAACTAAGGGCATGCCCTAGTCGTGTAGATGCTTCCTAACCTGATGCGGGTTAAGCAGTGTGTAAGGCCTAGGAGGTACTAGAAAATACTCCCTAGGTCATCATCTACTATAGAGAAGGGAAATTCTACCTATAGAGCTTCCTCATGAGGTTGTTTACCTTACTTGGCTATTTAACATTGGCCGAACAACATTTACCTTCATTACAGATGGGTGGTGTATCTTTGGAGAACTCTACCACTAACCCTTGTTTAGTTTTTATGTTGTCAATGGTTGGAGGGGCTACATTATCACCAAAGATCACCACTTCCCCACACTTGTAAGGCAAGTGGATCTCTTGGTGGATATGTGAAGAAACAGCCCATAGCTAGGCTAACTAGGACCTCCTTAGGATTAGGTTAAATCCAAGCATTTCTTCAACCATGATGAACTCAGCATTGGTGGGGAATTGCTCCCCTACCATGAAATCAATCATTACTATCCCCTTGGCAACCAAATGCACTCTATTGAAGGACTTCAAACGTGTCATTGTTATCATCCTGATTTGATCCACCAGGCCAAGCTTATCAATGACAGGGAATGGGATGACATTAGTTGCCACCCCATCATCAACATGTACCCTACGAATCTTGTATTAACCTACACAAATCATTATGAACATGGGTGCAATGGTTACTTTACCCTTTTCAAGGTCAACTTTGATTTCCTCATTACAAAATGTCAAAGGTGTTGACATTGACTCTTTGGCTACGAGTGGAGCATTATGCCATGGATGGCCTTTTCATCTACTAGAATATCTTCCTTAATAAGAATAGATGCCAACATGTGAACCAAGGCTTTGCAGTGAGCAGGAGAGGTCATGATAGAGTCATATAGGCTCAAAGTTGTATTTTTATATTTTAGAGCCAGTTTGACTTGTGCTAGCACATCTAAAAAATCTTTTCCACCATCTGTTGTTTTGGTGGCCTTTACTTACTCCATGCATCCTAAGGACGGATTGCATGAGGAGATTTGGCTTTTGGTTGTGCCATGGGCCTTCCAACCTTAGTGCTTGTCTATCTACTATCTATTTTGGCATTAGTAGCCATAGAGGATGAGGTCATAGGGAAAGGGAGTGGGCTTAGGAGGGCCTAGCTCCATGCATTCCCTAGCCATCTTGTCAGCTAGACACTCATCATGTCTCTTTGGATGCATAGGTTATGATGCATTTTCCACCACCAAACCCTAGAAAAGTGGGGAATCCACACATTTTGGCACCCTAATGATAAAAGATGTTTGGGTTGCCATTATTGCAATGTGCTATAAGGCCCTAACCACAAAGGGTGTCATGGGCACCCGAGGTGATGCCTTGATGACAAAGGGAACCTATGGCCTAGTTGACATTGAGGCCCCAATGTCACCAGAGGGCACATGAACCATGAATGGTACATGTGCTAGTTTTGCATTGTCATCCATGCTAATAGCATTGATGATGTAACCTACACCGCTAGTGTTGAGTGGATCTTTGTAGACCTTCATGGACTAGTTCTCTAGCCAAATAGGATTGCTTTCATCAAGGACTAGTTTTCCTTGATCAATCATGTGATGAATGTCATCCTTCAATGCCAAGAAATAATCTATGTTATGGCCATGAAACTAGTGGTAGTTGTAGACCTAGTCCAATTTGAAGTTCTTAGGGACCAAGGGCTCATTTGTCATGGTAGCAAAAGGGTTTATAAGGACCTCACAATACCTCTCATGGCATTTTTGCACATCCTCAAACAATTTTTTTGTGCTGAATACACCTAGCACTAAGAAGTTGGTCTAAGAGCATTGACAACTTGATAGGCAAGGGTCTGTACTTTGAGTGATCCTTGGGCTCAAAGATTGGGCTTTAAGGAGCTTACCCTATAGTTGTGGATGATGCAGGTTGGTTGGTTTCTATGGTACCAGAACCCAATGCCTTGTTGTTATTGGTTGGGTCTTTAGAAACTTTAGCTATTGGCTTGTTGTTATTAGGTTTGGCTTCATTAGCCACAACTGCAATAGTCATTGTGGCCTTCCCCTTTTCTTTGCCTTTCTTTGCATGTGCATTTTTGTAAGCCACATAGGCTAGGTCCCTACTAGCTTCCGTCGCATCTAGTATGCTCGTTGTCTAAGCAAAAGCTTGGCTAAGAGAACGTGGGACTAAGTTGTACAACTTCAATTTGATAAAATCATTTACTGCACCCTTGAAGATAGCTAGTAGGTGGGTTTTAGCTATTGGCTCACAAATTTTGTTAGGGAGGCACTCCAATGTTGTATAAAATTTTTCATTATCTTTAATGCCCCTTGTTTGATGTTCATCAGTTGGTCTAATATGGCCTCGAGCTTAAAGTTATATTTGAAGAGAGTTACAAATTGACTTAGCAGCTCCTCTAAAGTTGAAATGGAGGCTCTAGGGTGTACACAGTACCAGTTGAGAGCTTTTCCTGTCAAAGACATGGCAAAAACATGAATAATTGCATGTGGCCATGCATGCAATAGTAGGCACTTAGAATGAAAAGTAACCAAGTGGGCATTGGGATAACCCTCACCATTGTATTTCGTGAATTGGGGCAATTGGACCCTAAGAGGCAATGTTAGCGAAGGGAACGCAGGATTGATGAAATATTCTTAATAGAAGTCTATTATGTAGACCATTTCTAAGTTGGACACTTTAAGCCACCTAACCTTCTCAACGAGGGTTTGAATGAGTTGGAATGCTTGGTCCAATCTCAAAGATGTTGTAGAGGCTACATTGGCTATGTTGTTGGTGGTGTCGTCAAAGTGGTCCATGACCCTATTGTGGACTATGCCACCATGTGTGACACTTGGTAAGTTTGTTGTTGTGTGTACTACAGCACATGTGATAGTTGTACTATGGGTACAAAAGTCATGGCCCACCACGCAGTTGGGGTTGGGGCTATTGTTAGTGGTGAGATTGAGATGGCTGGGATAAAGTCATGTGACTTGTATGTGGCTGCAATATGGACATGGTATGCACATACGACAATGTTGGCATCACAAATGTTGGCTAGAAAGGTTGAATAGACTGCAAAGAAATGATAAAGGGGAAAGAAGCAGAAGGTCCTACACTCTATTGCATAGGTTGGACTTGGTGGCTAGCCACAACTAGCGAGAACTTAGGTTGTGAAAGTGTCATGGCTACCTCAAAGAAGGTAGAGGACTATGATTGGTGTAGCATGAAAATGAAAGCAAGCTATTGGACTACGACATAGAATAGGACACTACTATTAGAATGGAACTTAAACTCCTCCTACCCATCCTATCGGGGTTCATCATAGTTTGATACTATGTCCTGCTCTTTTAGCCCACTCACCCTAATGAGTTGGTCTAAGATCCATTTGAAGTTATTAGTGAGTGGTATGACCACATCAAGGGTAGGAAAGAACTTACTTCCATTTTGATAGATGATTTTGAAACTGCACTTTGCTTCTATTTCTTGGTAGTCTAATGATAGGCCTACCTGAACCTTCATGCAAAGGAAGTTGTAGCATTCGTCATCTAGCACCCTATGTTTAGGCGATTGTTATCACAGTTTGAGAGACTATCGTTTTGGTCGTATAGGGTTGGGTGGCTGCTCAACATCTCCCACCTATTGAATGGGATGAGCCACCTCCAAGCTCAAGGCAATGGCTAAGGTGTTGACAGGGTTCATTTTACTATGTAGAAAAGATGTGAAAAGAGAAGGTGGGATAAACAGACATTGAAGTGTAGAAAACATTAAAAGAAAATGACTAAGTATGCAAATTATGAAATAAAAAACCAAAAAATGGCTAACTTTGGAAATATTGAAATAATGGCTATTTTTGGTATTACACTCTAAGGGATTGTTACACTCTTAGGGGTTGTTATGCTTTATAGAACACTTAGATCTTGACATGATAGACATAATTAGTCTTTCCATCCTATAGGGTTCCAAGGAAACTGACAACTAGGACTAATCTACACTGATCAAAATGTAGACAACTCCTATGCTAGCCTATGATCTAGCTATTTCCATAGCAAGTCCATAGGGGTGTTACATCTACACTAGCTTCCTGCTAGTAATGGGGGTGTACAAAGCACATGGGACTACCCTTGAACACAGAAGGAATGGAATGCCCTTCTTCTAGCACCAAAAAAACTATGACATCCAAAAACATCACTAGCTGGAACACCAAGAGGTCCATAGGCATACAACCTAACCCCGAATCTGTGCAAGTGCTATGCTAAGGAAATGGAAATGAGGTGCCCTAAATGGTTTGTTCAATTAGATAGGGACTTACATTGTGTTAAAATAACCATTTGTAATAGAATTTTATGGATCATTATGCATGGCTGCCAAAATAACAAGCAAGAGCGTAGCAAAGGGTCCCGACCCAAAAAATAGTGATGTGACCATACAAATATGTATTGATAGCAAAGAAATACAATAGTTATGCTTAATATTAGAAAAAATTCATAAAAAGAAAATGAAACAAAAGCTTGAGTGTAGAGAAATGCACCACCCAAAAATCGAGAAGCATAACTTTTAGTTGAACAGGAGGTGAAAATGACACATGACATTAGGCAAGCATAGTGGTAGCATAGTACTGTGGTAATAATCTCTGGGGCATCTGGGACATAGAGCTAATGGCTGCAAGGGATGCTGAACCTACTGGACTGGCTATCATCATGCTCTATGGGTGCGATGGAAGACTGCATCATGGTACTTGCCAAGGTGCGAAGCTTGGATGCTCATGTGCAGGAGTGACAAAGATGCTTGGAATGCTCAAATTCTTAATGCTCTTCTAATTTTCCAACCCCTAAAGTGTTGAACATTGAGGTATTTATAGAGCTAGGTTTAGCATGAAACATGGACCGAGCATAACGTGGCATGGGTGCCACATGGCATGAGCGTAGATAGGGTTACACTGACATGTTACGCTCTTTGTAGTAAAATGTTATGCTCCAAAGGATAGCAACAAGTACCCAGAGACTATTGAACTATGACCACACTACCCAGACTACATGTGCCAAAGTCTAAGAGACTACAATTTACCTACAAACAGTGTCAAAACAATGCCACTTGGAGACTACGCTCCGAGACTATATCTTCCCCCTCTTTCAAGTAGGGCCATGCATAGGGACAATTTCAAGAATTAATGATGGATGCAAAAGAAATGCAAACTACTGATCTTGGTTGTCAAAGGGACATCGAAGCTAAGATGAAGGTCAATGCTGATTTTTAGAGGCCTTTGGAGGCTATTAGAGGCATTTTCCTGGTGTCAAGCTAACTACGCTCTAGAGTGTACCACAACAATTAGTGAAATTTTGAAAAATTTTCATTTGTCATACTAGTTATGCTGGCTATGCTACATAGCATAGTAAAGTGTACCAAGGACACTTTGACAAATTTTGATGAAGTTTGCAATGTTCCTTCATGGCACACTGGCTACTCTTTAGGGTGTAATAGGATAGGTAGCCTTGGAAGTCAGAAAATGTGCCAGATGCATCTTCCATGTCGAACTAGCTTAACAAATCCTTTTCCAATACTTAAGCAAAATTGGGCATTGAAGCATGGGTCACACTCACTACACTGCAAAGCATAGCAACCCAAAACATAGAAAACTTGCCAAGTTATTTTGTCCATCCTAAGCACTTTTGACAAACTCTAGCTTGGTACTTGGGTGAGCTAGCAATTGGGACATGTGTCAAGCTGGGTATGCTAGGGAGCATAGCAAGCTTGATAGCCCAAGAGTTAAAAAAATTTTCCAAACTATTTGACCCATCCTAGGCAACCCTTAACCACCTTTGGCTTAACACTTATGTAGACTGGCCATGGAAGTGTGTGCTACACTAGCCATGTTGGGAAGTGTAGCAAGACACTTAGAAAAATTTCCCAAAAAATAGAACTTAATGTGTGCTACACTGTCTATGCTATAGAGAATAGCACCAGACTTAGAACAAAATTGCCTAAGTTTTAACACTTATACAAATCTACTGTTGAACTACGGAAGCTTGAAGTTAGAGGTGTTTCAATAACCTTCCAACCATTTGCCCAAATCACTTTGCTCTTTGATCCTACAACTACCAGAGGTAAGCTCTTAGTCATGAGGGCCACAAATGTTCCATTTTTTGACAAAAAAAATTTCACCATTTTTCTAACTCCCACAAAGGTTTAACTAGAAAATCAACTATCAAACATCAAAGATAGAAGAATTAAACCTTTCCAATAAGCTCTAGTAACAATCACAATGAATAATTAGTAAATAGATAGCGAATTAATTAATTAATAGGGCATTCAATCTACCATAGTCTAACCTTAGTCAAAGTATAACCAACTAAGGAAAAAGGTATCCAAGAATTTTAAGATATACATTATATCTACTAATCAATGGTTGTGTTGTAACCATAGATGGTACTAAAGGAAAAGCATTTGGAGGAAGTAGGACCATCCCAACCAAGGGAAAAATGACAAGAATGGAAAGGGGTCAAGAACAAGCCCAAGAATAACTAGTGGCAACCCATGTAATAGGACCTCTTCAAGAGAAGCCTAAAATGAAATCTATTTAGTAAATTCTGGAAGCAAAAGTAACCTCAAAACAATCACAACATGGAGAGGTACCATAACCAACACCAAGGCTTGAAGTCACATTAACATAAGCCTACCTTGACATCATCAAGGCTTGAGACATCCAACACTTAGTTCTCCAAGAACTAAATTTTAGATCATTTTTTGAGCATGCCCCAATAGATGTTAAGAGACAATTGCAAATCTCTTCCATGTGGAAAATTATCACTTCTAGTGAGGAGTGGTACATGGGAGAGACATCCCTCTTTTGAAATAATAGAAGGCTAGGTTCTATCATTAAGATCAAAGACATCCAAGTGTTCTATTTGGCTAAAGTAATTTCATAGGTGTTTGGGTTGCTTGACATAGAAACATAATTGGTAGGGTTACCAACACAAGCTAATCTTGAAGCCAAGAAGTTGTGGACCCAGCAATGTTATAGGGTTGACCACAAGGATTTTAGCACACTCACACTAACAAAATGCATCTATTTCAAAATTGCAACCTATCACCTCAATCCAATAGTGAGGCCTAGTAAGGTGACTACTTTTTCCACTGGAGCATGCACCACTCTTAGTGGGAGATGTCCAACAAAACTTCCACAACTGATCTACTTAGAGATCTAGAAATTTTTCAAGAAAAATGAATGTGGGATGAAAACATTTCCCTTTCCATGCCTCATCAAGAAACTTTGCAAAAGGGTAGGGATCATCTACTATGTCAATGATGCAATCTGGCATGCTCTTGTGGCTTCATGGTCTGAAATGATGAAAGACAAGAAACTTACCACCAGTAAAGAAGAGGATCAGCAACCACCACCTCCACCACCCACT
>MNCI01027256.1:331642-342726 GCA_015680685.1 Gnetum montanum | reverse complement strand
GGGAAATAAGGGGAGCGCCGCCTCTTATTTATAGAAATGGTGGCGGGACGCGATATTGCGTATGCGATATCGCAGGTNGGCGGCGGGACGCGATATTGCGTACGCGATATCGCAGGTGAAGACGTGATATCGCGGCCTAGTGTAAATCGCATCTCATCAGCTTTGTATTGGAAGTTCAAGGTGCACATGAGGAATTTTCAGGAACTAAACTATATAAAATAAAATAGAAACTAAATTTTTACTTAGGTCCAACAAAAAACCCTCTCTTAAATATGTCTAGACAAAGTAGTTGAAAAATTCTTTTCATGAATTTCTTTTAATTCAATGACTCAAGATTTCACACTAAAATCAAACTTGTGATTTGAAATTTTTAAACCAAAACATTCAACACTAAGCTAACACCTCAAAACATGGAGTTAAGATAACTTTATAGATTTAGCTTTTATTACTTTCAAATTATGGATTTATTTTTCTTATGTGGAGGTGGATGGTAGTATTTGGTCTAGAAAGAAAGCTAAATTTTATTTTTTTTAAAAAAATAGAAATGAAAATAAAAGTATAACAGAAGAAACTTGTAGAATAACTACTATTTTGTTGTTTAGCAAGAATTAAGCAATAGGTTGCATGTTCAAATTGCACTAGAGGCACCTTCATATTCTACATATCTTCTACTAACGTATCAGGTTAGATATATGTCTTGGAGGTACATACTTACATCCAACTAGATCCTCTTGTATCTATTAGAATTCTTTGTTGCAAATTTGTTCTTTTATCCATAACTTCAACATTGTAAATTAGAATTGAACCTATAACCTATCTTTTCCATGGTAAGCCTCTTAACACTAAGCTAATACCCCCCTCATTGAAATCTAAAGATAATCAAATTTTTTTTGAAGAGAATGTGCAATCTTAAAAATTATTAAGAACTAAGTGGCTTTGATTCCTTATAAACCCTATAAATGTCAATAACTAGGATACTTGTCTAAATCCTACCAAGGCAAGTTACGATAGTGTTGGGACCTTTTCAAATTACTTAAAGAAGACTTTGCTAACAAAGTACTCATGTCATGATAACTGGTTTAGTGTTAGCTTTTTTCTTTACACTCTCCTTTTTATGTTGATGATTTGTTCTCAATTTTTAAATTATTATTATTTTAGGCATCTAACAACCTTTAGATTACTAATTAAACAAGTTTTCTAAAAAGCTACACAAAATATTTTTGGTTTCAATTTATCTCTCACAATTGCTTGAGAATTTGTTTATTCGAGTTTTTCTATCACAACTATTGTAAATAATTATCTCAGATTTTTCTTTCACAATGTTCTAGATTTTTTTTCAATGTTTAATTCCTTTGTTAGTCACCCATCAATGTGTAGTTTCATTTAGCCAATAAGAAATGGTCATCCTTTGAAAAATTAAAAGAAATAAGATATTATTTACATAGCTTCCTATAGATACTCACACTTGGCTTTTTTCTTAAGAAGGCAGGCTATTATATGCTTGTTAGTTAGATAATTTGGGTGTTTGGTTCCTTTTGATGTGTGCACTTATTTCGGTTCACACTGCATAACTAATCTTTGCATAAAGATTTTATCTTTCTCTTAAATTGGATGCAATTGTTAGACTTGATAACTTAGTTTCACATGTTCTTTACATGTTCAATGCAGGTCATTACTAGTTGCTGATATGTAGTTTACATTGACTTCATCTTGATGAGACCAGACTCTTCGTAATGTTGAGAAGAGTTATGAGGATGATGTCATTATAGTCCTAAAGAATAGAATGCATATCATTTTGAAAATATTATAAATGTCAATTCATTTATGCTACTTCATGAAGGTGAAAATGATGTTTAAGGAAGCACTGCTATAGAATCTAGAATTAAACTCATGACTTCGCTCTATCTCCACATGAGCCACTTGAATGAGATTTGCTTAAAGAAATCATGGATGAAAGGAAACTTTTAAAAAGAGTTTTACCATTAAATTAATGGATCATTTTTGAAACCTTCTAATAGTAATTAGTGGCATCTAGAGTATTTCTAGAGTTTTAAAGTTTTGTAGCATGAATAATATTAGATATGTTAAATGTTTGAATTTAAAACATGGTATTGTTAACTATTTTCTTTGGTTACATGCATAAAAGTAAACATTCATTGTTCAATTAATCATTATTATTATTATATTGTATTATGGGAGTTGTTAAGGTAGCGAACTAAAGAAAAGAAAACACATCCGCTTGGAAAATTCAAAAATAAATTTAATATAATAAGTAATTGAATCCCCTAATATGGTTACTATTTAAAAGAGTCCTTTAGCATTTGGATTAAATGATTCTTCTCCAAAGAAATTGTACAAATTAGTCATTATGAGGATCTTCTAAAGCTTCATATTAAAAGACCAATTGAAAAACTGATGAAAATTTTTATACAAATAGTGAAGTTGGAAAAGGATGTATCATTATATTGATTTTGACAATGAAACTTTCATATAAAATACAAACTCTCCCAAAAAATGACTTCTTATTTCCTTATACTATCAATTATAATCAAAATAGAATGTAGATAAAAAATAAGAGTTTTAATAGTGAGTAAACAAGAAAGTTGATAAAAAAAATTTTGAAGCTAAGTTGCAATCCCAAATATATGCCATGAAAACTATTTTGGTTTTAACAGCTGGATAAATAGGCTAATTGATGCTAACATGGTGAAGACTATCACCAATAGATAAGCCTCAATGAGCAAGACATCAAAAAAGATATTATTCTTTAGGGGAGTTTTGGATCTCTAAATTATATTAAAAAAATCTATATGATTATCTTCTAATCAATCAAGGTTCTATTTGTTATTCACAACCAAGTGTATGTTTTAGAAACTATTGAACCACAATTGAGCCTTAAAAGGAAAATCTTATTTCAAGTAGTGTTGTTTGGACAATTTCTAATATTCCTACCAGTCTATGAAATTGGTTTATCCTCTATACAATGCCACTATATTCATAACATGTTTCATTATAGGAAAATTTAGACTTTGAATCTTCTATTTGGTTTTGAAAATTAGTCATCTATCATAATTTTTTGAATTTCTAGAAGAAAAAGTCTTGATTAAAATGAGGTAGTCCTTCTTTAGCCAATTTGTTAACTATATTAAAAAAATGAAAATCCAAGTATTTATTATCAATACTTGATGAGCGGCGAGGTACCCCTACGCTCAACCATACAAATACGAGCGTTTCATGCATGATCCGGTCGAATTTCAAGGACTAAGTGCTCATGTGCCCTTGTGGAACAAGGACGGGTTGGTTGATCGTTGTTTTCCCAAGCTTACCTGTATGTCATGAATGTATGGTTAAGTAAGCTTGAGACATATGATTTTTATAGCTTTTATGTTTTTATGTCCTATGCTAGTAGGGAAGGAGAGAGGTAACTAAGTGACTAATTTAACTTAACTACTCATTAACTAAGTTCTAACTAATCCTAACACCAGCCGTTTCCACTTTCTGTACACATCTTGAACCAGTGCAACACTGCTGGGATTAGCAACTGCTAATCATTATTGGGTTACCAAGCATTACACGCATGCTCGAAGTGGTCATGCTTTTGTAATTTAACGATTTGCTTAATTGATCAAAATGAATTGTTGTGCTAATAACATAAATGTAAAGTGCATAAAATAAAATAAATGCATAAGAAAATAAAATAAAAGAAATGTGTAAGAAAACAAATCTCAAGTGCTATAAGGATGAATCAAAGAGCTCATCTTTATCGGCAACACAATGGTGTGCTCAGGTACATCAATGCTTGAATAAAGATCCGTCCACACTTAGACCTCCTGCTGCAGGCACTTGGAAAGTACTCTAACTTTCAAACAGACTACAAGAGTTTTGCTACTTGACTACTAAAAGACTTCCTTCCAATTATGCGCCTGGGCATTGTATTTATAGGCTTAGGAGCAACTACTCTAATAATTAGAGTAATCGCTCTAATAATTAGAATAACTACTAGAGTAACCACTCTCATCATACCCCCACGATTGAATGAAAACTCATCCTTGAGTATAGTAGAAAAGAAACAAGTTCTTTACAAAATATATTAGGGGGATGTGGACTTATTTGACTAACATGCAAAGTGACACAGAGAAAATAAACAAATACAGAAGTGCCCAAGCATACAATATTACAATTACATACAAAATTAATGTTCATGACAATTATGAAAAAACACCTATATATCCAAAGGAAATCCAACTCCTCTTGGCAATAGAAGAATAAGGGAGAGGTAAAAGAGATCCAGTAGTCATGAACAATCTCCCGTGAGTGATATGGTTGCATCCTCCTTCATGACGACAATCCTACTTCCAATCCATGCTTCCCATTGNTCCTCCTTCATGACGACAATCCTACTTCCAATCCATGCTTCCCATTATAATCACAACAAATCCAAGGATTAGTATATATAATACATAAATAATGGCTAAATACCTTGTCTCGTCGATGATTTTATCTAGCCAAGTTGTGATTGTGATAGATTTCTTCCTTGATAGAAGCGATCCATAATAGAAGCGATCCATATAATTCAAAGAAAGCTTGACACAAGGAGTAGAGAAAAGAGGGTATTCACAACAATAAAAAGGAATTAATTACAAACATTTGTGAAGGTGCATAAAATTTGGATGACATGGATGGGTGATGAGTCATAGTTTGTCAGGCCCTTATTATCGGACCCTTGATATTGCAGCCATGATATCGCATACGCGATATCGTGGTTCCAGTGTGAGCCTATAAATAAAAGGTAGCACACTTGGTTTTGGCATTAGTTGTTAGATTTTATTGTAATTTTTTAAGTTTAAGTTCCTCTCAACCCTTTCCTCCCAATGCATGCTCGCAATGTAGTGATTGTAATTGTACGGCATCCTTATTCGAGTGTGACGTACTTAGACACGCACATGACTGGCAATAAAGATCGAGATTACTTCACCATTGCAGCATCCATTTAGCTTAATTATTTATTTAATTTTTATTTATTTATCTATTATTTACTTCTTTCTTAGTTAATATCTCTTCACCCTTATCTCCTTGTAACGCGGAATGAGTATGACTTGATCAAGAGCATTCAAGTGTGACTACCTGGTAACCCAGTAGCGTACTTAGGCCATGCGCTTGGTAATCCCAGTGGTAGTCATGCACGAGGTCCAAGATGTGTACGGATGATTAAGGAACAGATGCTCATTGCACTTAAGCTAGTTTAGACTCTCTCTCTCTCTCTCTCCTAGTTTAATTAATATTATTTTCCATCATACTCAGGAGTAGTGCTAGTGTAGAAACAAATCATACACCTCACTCTGGACTAAACCATACGTGACAAAGCTAATACTAGTCCATGTGGGAAGACAACAAATTGCAACCTACGAGTAACTATCTAGATACCACAACTATCCCATCTGCGGAGTTCGATCAGATCCTGCGTGAAACACTCATATTCATATGGTTGAGTGTAGGGGTACCTCGCCACTCATCAATGGGGTAAATAAAAAGAATTTGATTGTAACAATGTCTAAGGGTAAAGAACTTAACTTAACCAAACCAAAAGATATGCAAGTGGGTCCTCCCTAAAGTAGGCTCATGCCCTTTATGCCTTGGCAAATCCACAAACCAAAGAGTTTGTAGGCTCTAGGAATGTCATTTGGAAGCAAGAGTTAAAAAATTGCCCACAAGAATTCATCAAAGAAAAAAAATGCATTAATGTAGAATGGAGTAATGATAAAATTGGCAATGAGGTGGAAAATGGGAAGAAAGATGGAGAGGAGAGAATGGAATGGAATCCCAAGAACAAGGTTGTGTAAAGCCCCTTGTGTATTTCATGGTTAAGATAGCTGAGTAGAACTCATCCCAAATCTAGAATCAAACCAACAACATTTAGTGACCTTGCATCAATACACTTGGCTAATCCATCCTCTTGAGGCAACAAGAATGTTTTCACAAAGAGTGAGCACCATCCCAAGGAGAGTGAGATGGAGAAGCAGGAAGCAAGAAAGGGCCTTAGTTAGAGGGAACCTTCAAGCATGGGTAACATGTCTTTCCAGTGCCATAACCAGTGCTTGTAGCCCATATTGCTTTATCATGTCTAAGGGTGTGCTTTGAATTCTCACCTTTTTCTCTCTCTTTTTTCCTGATGCATGAGAACCACATCATGCAAAGAATTATTTTTATTCAATCATCTTCTTGATATTTGAACAATGTCAAAATGGTGGAAAACCCAAGAAAAAGCATCCAAGCACCCAAGAGAATGGCTAGCATCGAATCCCCTTGAAGTCACACCCTTTTCATCCTTTGAGTCTTTCCTTGGTTTGAAAACTACCCAACCACCAATTCATTAATAAGTTTACTTAGAAAAGGGGACTATACAGTTCCAAGCCAAAGGAGATCATAGAGTTGTTTGGATGAGTGGATGGCATCGACTCATTACCTGTTTTAACAAAAGAACCATACCTTAATATCAGCATCATAATTCAAAGGTAAAAACCAAACATTAGCAATCAATATGATATAATTCAATCCACCATCATGAGCACTTATTAGATGATGAATAAAAGTAAATTAAGCAAACAAAGAAACAACAAAAACATGAACGATAGTGTAAAAAAAAAGTTGAAATAATGTGTAAAAAAAAAATTCAAAGAGAACTGAGGGCCTAAAACGATTAGCATAGATGGCCATCTCCCCCACGACTAAGTTGGAAGGAGGAGATCCGGAGTAGTGAGTAGGGTTGTCTATCAAGAGAGGTAGCATGTGTACTGGCTATCCTAAGCTCCTAGAAAGGTTTGGTTTGTTGCATGTTGCCCAAAAGTTTCTCATCTAGGCTGTCAGGTTTGTATATTGTCATGGCCCCTGAAGGAAAAGTTTCATAAATAATATAAGGTCCTTCCCACAGTGTTTAAAATTTAGTACGTTGTGGCACATGTGTGGGATTCCAGTAGAGAACCTTATCTCCTGGATGATATTTAACTTTCCTAATTCTTAGATCATGACGTTGTTTATTGAAGGCCTTATGCAATTCATTAGATGATAGGGTAGCTAATTAGTTTTCATCTAGCAAGTTAAGGGTTACTAACAGTTGTTTCCATGCTAGATCAAGGTCAAAGTTGAGGTCACATGATGTGGATAGTGTATGGAGCTCAGTTTGAATGGGAAGCATTGGTAATTTACCGTACACTAACTCATAGAGAGAGCAGCCTGTAGGAAGTTTCCATGTGGAGTGGTATGCCCAAAGTGCATCATTTAGTTTAGTGCTCCAGTCTCAGCTAAATTTGCTAATGGTTCTTGTCAATATCTTTGTAATCTTCCTATTGGTGACTTCTGCTTGATCGTTCGCTTGGGGGTGGTATGGTGTAGTCAATTTATGCTCAACCCTTAAGCGTTGCATTAATTTTTGAAAAGTTGCACCTACGAAGTGTGTACCATTGTCTGAAATAAGTGCACATGGCATACCAAACCTATTTATGATTTGTTGTTGAAAAAATCGTTCAGTTGTAGATGATGTACAATCTTTAATAGTAGCTGTTTCAGCCCATTTTGTTAGGTAATGAACGACAACAATAATATAAGCTTTTCCATTGGACATTGGTGTAATTGGCCCCATAAAATCAATTCCCCAAATGTCGAAGGGTTCTAATAGTTGAATCCATTGTTACGGACCCTCCATTCTAGTAGTCATTCCCCCATCACATTGACATCACTCACAAGATTGGACAAAATGATGGGCATCCCAAAATAATATAGGCTAATAATATCCTACAAGTAGGATCTTGATGGTCGTTCATCTCCCAATGTAATGACCCCTACAAGGACCCTCATGAGCATCTTGGAGAACTCACAGCTGATCTATATTGAGAACACACCATTGAACTAAGCCATTGGGACACACTTTGTGAAGTTTCCCATTGATCTCCATAACGTACTTGGCTTGGTGAAGAAACTGTTGCTTCTTCTTAAGGTCTAACTCTTGTGGTGTTTGTTGGGTGAGGAGATAGGTAAGAATGCTATTGTACCAGTTTGTCTCCGTGGATGATTAATTATTCACTACACCAGCAAAGAGGAATTCATTAGGGAAATGATCAAAAATTGGATACTCATCCTCTTTGTTGTCCCATCGCAACCGAGATAAATGATTAGCAACGACATTCTCAATGCCGTTGCGATCGATCATTGTTAAATCAAATTCTTGTAAGATTACAAGCCATTTTATGATACAAGGGCTTACCATTGGCTTATTCATGAGGAACCAGATTACACTATGATCTGTATGTATATATAATTTATATCCCAATACATAGTGTCTAAACTTTTCTAGTGCAAATGCTACAACCATTAATTCTTTCTCTGTGGTAGTGTAGTTAAGTTGTGCACTAGCGATACTTCTACTAGCATAGTGGATGTAATAAGGACACTTATGGTCATCTAACTATGTTCGTATGGCTCCTAAAGCAGAGTTGGACACGTCAATCATGATATGAAATGGTTTGGACTAGTTAGGAGCTTGCAGAATGGGTGTTTCTACTAGCTTCTTTTTTAGAGTTTGGAAAGCTAATTCACATTCCTTGATGCACTTGAAAGGTACATCCTTTTTCATTAATTTCACCAGTGATTTGGAAACCTTTGAAAAGTTCTCAATAAATCTCCTATACTAGCTCCTATGTCCAAGAAATGACTGAATATCTTTGATAGTTTTTGGTTGATGGGTAATTCCTTGGATAATTTTGATTTTCTCAAGGTCTACCTCTATCCCTATGTGTGAGATTTTGTGCCATAGTACTACACCTTCTTCGACCATGAAATGACTTTTCTACCAGTTGAGCCTCAAATTGGTTTCTACACATCTCTTTAACACTTGCTCGAATCGGTCCAAGGCTTGATCAAAGTTTGTTGCATAAGTGGAGAAGTCATCCATAAAGACCTCCATGCCATTCCCTATTTGCTATTGGAATATGCTTAGAACTAGTTGTTGAAATGTTGTAGGGGCATTGCACAAGCCAAATGACATCTGTTTGTATGTAAACGTTTCCCAAGGATTGGTGAACATAGTCTTGGCTTGGTCTTCTGGGGCTATTTGTATTTGGTTATATTCACTATATCCATCCAGAAAATTGTAATAGTGATGCCCTGCGATGGTGTCTAAGACTTGGTCGAAAAATGGCAATGGGAAGTGATCTTTGAATGTTTCCATATTTAGTAGCCTGAAATCTATGCACACCCTCCATTTGCCTCCCTTTTTAGGCAAAATAACTAAGGGGCTAACCCATTCACTATCAACAATGAGGTATATGAACCCAGCCTTGAGAAGCTGTTTGATTTCTTCCTTAACTACTTGCTTTAGCTTAGGGTTCAATCGCCTCTATGGTTGTCTTCGAGGCTTCATGGAGGGGTCAAGGGAAATTCTATGTTAGCATATCCTAGGATCTATTCTAGTTAATTTGGGATATGACCAAGCGAAGGATTTTGACCATGTATTTATTACTTTTAGCAGTTCTTCTTTCTATTGAGGAGCAAGCTTAGCGTTGATAATTACCGGTTTTCTGTTTTTAAGGAACGTGTATTCCATATTGGTGGGAAATGGTTTCAGCTCGAGGGGCTCTTGCTTAAATTTCTCAGGGATTTCCAACTTTTCCCAGTTGATATTTTCAAGGTTAAGACTTGGAAGTTGGTGGTGGACTTGCTCTAATGCGTCTATGCTATTAATGTAAGAACAAGTCAAACCCTCAGTTGGTTCCATGCATATGAGTGAACTACTTTCTTGATTAGCTATCAGCCACTGGGTGTCTTCCTATCATGTGGCTGCTGCATATGGGAATCTTTGTATGTTAATCACTTGTGCACACTGATTGCATGCAGGAAATGCTAAACTTTGCACAAACCATGACCTCTGTATGCAATTGCACCCTATGTCACTATATGCGATGCATGAAATTTTCTTCTTCTTAATCTTTCCAAATGTATTTTCCTTTGATATTTTTAGGGAAAGATTATGGATTCCTATGTGTGTGTCAATGGTGCCTAGCCATGCTTTTCCCATTATGATTGAGAAGTCCCCCTTACCGTTGTTTACCTGAATCACTAGGAAGATGGTTGGGTACAACCATCCACAAACAGTGGTAACAATGTCTTCCACTAGTCCCAATGGGATAGTGATGGACTGGTCGGCCAACTCTAGACAGATGTTGCTCTTTTTCAATGGAGGTAGGTTCTAGGCCTTGTACATTTCTTGAGAAATCAAGTTGACATCGGAACCTGAATCCAAAAGAGCCTTGCACGATGCATTTCTAGCGATTTTTAAGTATATCAAAGGACTCCTAGGATTAGAGAATTTCTTGGAAAGGTGGCCAACTTTGATCCAATCAATGATGGCATGTGTTAGCATGACCATATCCATTGAGTGCAGTGATTGGGTTGAAGGGGGCTCCAAAGTTTTGATTGATAATGAGGCATCTAAGGAATCAGCCACTTGTGATTGCAAGGGCTTGGTTAGACTGTTGGTTCTAAATAATTTTTTTTTCATGTGGTTGTTGGAACCAATAGTAGGTTGAGAGTTAATAGCCTTTGTGGTGTTACGTTGCTATGGCTAGGTAGGGATTTCACCTTGCATTGCTGGAGCAGGTGGTAGTGGAGCTATTGGTGGAAGAGATGCAGCTAGACAAGAAGGATGATATGCTTGTGAAATATCGCCTCTAGAAGAGGGAGTCCCATAATACTCATAGGCTTGGTAGTGAGGGTGAGGAGTGACATGACCAGTAGAGTCATGTGGGAAGATTGGTTGCTGCACGTAATATCCATACAGGTCAGGTTGCTAGTAAGGATACTGTTGCCTTGGTGGTGGCATTCCCCATGATTGTGGTGCTACCATTGTTGATATTGCTCAATCGATTGTGGTGGAGTTCCACTGGGATAATATGTTAAGGGTTGATGGAACTGCCTTGGGTTACCTTGAGGATAAGGTAACCTTCGGGGTGTTTGCCTTTTGTTTGATTGTGGGTTGAGTGCATACACCCCAAACTTCTGCAGATGTGAAATTATAGGGCAACATCCCTTAGGAT
>MNCI01027256.1:304051-331370 GCA_015680685.1 Gnetum montanum | reverse complement strand
CCTTGGGCATAAGTCCCAAGGGTTCTTCTCATTTCATGCCTAAGCCCATCCACGAGATAGCATAGTTGATCCCTTTATGAATAACCATGGCTAGGACAATGATGTAACAGTGCATATTATCGGCCCATGGTAGCATCCAAGGGTTCATGTCCTTCTTGCTTCCAGCCTTGGATTTGCTTTTGCAAGTTAGATACTCGGGAGTACGTTTGGTACTTGTCATTAAATAGTTCTAACATAGTAGTCCACCTATGAATGGATTTCGGTTCTAAAGACCGGTACTAGCTTTTCGCTTCTTTAACTAATGTTAGTGAGAACAACTTAAGTTTTTTCCATTCGTTCTCTATGTTTTGTAAGGCACACGCATCATAGAATGCTTGTAAATGATTTTGAGGATCAGCGTTCTATCCCCCTTCAAATCGTGGGATGTTGTTCATATCTAATCTCTTAATCCTACTATCTTTCTAATGCCTTGTTGAAATTCTAATAGCCTCAGTTATGTCCAACATAATTTGAGTAGCGAGGAGGGGTTCATCGTGATCGTCGTGTCCATGGCATCTATGATGCCTACGTTGTTCCCTACTCTCCCTTCTTCTATGTTGTGACTCTCTAGAGTGGCCTTGTCCCCTTTCCTGGCTATTTCGTCTACGACTTCCACTTTGCCTACCTTTATCTCCATGGTCTTTTTCTTTATAACCACACCTAGATGTTGAATGAGAGGGTGAAGGAGATGATGAAGGTGAAGAAGAAAGAGAATTGTCACCATGATGGTGTTTGCTACCTTTTGTACTATGATCTCAGCCTCGATCATGATTTTGATCAGAATGTCCACCTTTATCACGAGTTCGTGTCCCTTTTTTGGACCCTTTGTGCCCATGGGTATCAAAACCTGGGTTATGAATAGTGGAATAAAGGTTCTGATACACAACCCCTTGACCAAAGTCAAGGAGAGGAACATTGTTGTGTGGACGACTACCTGAGGTAGGTTCACCACCCTCATTTTCGCTTAAGACATGTGGGGAATCCTGGGACCACTTACCCTTCAAAGACTTAAGATGTCTCTCCTATTGCAAGTCCCTTTGACGTTGTGCCTCTGTGGAATGGTATTCTCTCAAGTTATGGTCTTGCACAATGTATTCTATGTGTAAGTATAGCATGCCAATTCATATGAGAGCATGAAGAAGCATGCTCAGGATTGAACAATCGGTAGGTAACACTATGTTACCTTCTAAGTCTCACAAACATAGTTGTTCATCTTGATGGAGGATAAAGGTGAAGTCTGGTATATACTCATCGGGATGAATATATACCACTCGAACTTGTCGAGGGATTGGCAGATCAATGTCATGTGTATTATGCCATTGACTGTTTCCTGTTTCAAACCTAGGTAGTAAGGCACTTTCGTACAAAGAAGGAGACATACTTGTCTGTTCAGTGTGTAATGTATTCTTGTTTATAATTTTCTCAACCAACCCTAAGGGTTTGTTCCAATGATGTGAATGATTTCTTATGTTCTAGTTAGCACACAAACAACTAAGTCCTTGGCAACGATGCTAATGATGAGTGGCAAGATACCCCTACGCTCAACCATACGAATATGAGCGTGTCACACACGATCTGGTCAAATTCCAAGAACTAAGTGCTTATGTGCCCTTGTGGAACAAGGACAGGTTGGTTGATCATTGTCTTCCCAAGCTTACATGTATGTCACAATTGTATGGTTAAGTAAGCTTGAGGCATATGATTTTTATAGCTTTTGTGTTTTTATGTCCTACACTAGTAGGGAAGGAGAGAGGTAACTAAGTGACTAATTTAACTTAACTACTCATTAACTAAGTTTTAACTAATCCTAACACTAGCATCCATTTCCACTTTCCGTACACATCTTGAGCCAGTGCAACACTATTGGGATTACCAAATGCTAATTGTTACTGGGTTACCAAGCATTACACGCATGCTCGAAGTGGTCGTGCTTGTGTAATTTAATGATTTGCTTAATTGATCAAAATGAATTGTTGTGCTAATAACATAAATGTAAAGTGCATAAAATAAAAGAAATGCATAAGAAAACAAATCTCAAGTGCTACAAGGATGAATCAAAGAGCTCGTCTTTATTGCCAACACAATGGTGTGCTCAGGTACATCAATGCTTGAATAAAGATCCATCCACACTTATACCTCCTACTGTGGGCACTTGGAAAATACTCTAACTTTCAAATAGACTACAAGAGTTTTGCTACTTGACTACTAAAAGACTTCCTTCCAATTGTGTGCCTGGGCATTGTATTTATAGGCTTAGGAGCAACTACTCTATCTATTAGAGTAACCACTCTAATAATTAGAATAACTGCTAGAGTAACTGCGCTTATCAATACTAATAGTTATAGACAACCAAGGAGAATGAATTTGAAGGTTTTTGACATTAAATCCATTAGGATTTAAAGAAAGATATCCTTTCACCTTGTGGTAACATTTTGATGAAGCATCAGTTGGTTGCGTTGATGTAGCTATGTCGACGCAACCTCTTGAATGCAATGGCTTCGAGGTAGCCACTTTGACATAGCTACTTCAAAGTAGCTACGTTGATGTAGCCACGTCGACATGGCCTTGTCAACGTTGACCCATTGACATAAATGATGCATTGACAAGGCCCCATCAATGCATGTAATGATGCGTTGACGAGGCCCAATCAATGCAGTGTCTATTTTAGCCTATAAGTACGTGTGCTCCCATTGTGTATTGACATTTCTTGGTCAATAGAGTAGCCAAAACTCTTGTAGTTCTATTCCATAGTCTTAGAGAACAATCAGTGAGTGCTCGTAGTGTGGATTTGAGTCAGTTGTACGACATTTTATTCAAGTGGCAATTTAACTGGACACATTTCATGAATGATAATAAGATCGAGATTGATTCTTATTCATTGCAGCACTTTGACTTGGATTAAATTTACTTTCCATGCAATTTACATTTCATGTACTTAGTTAATATTTATGTTTCCATGCATGTTAATGAATTGGTGGAATGAGCACAATGAGTTTCGAGCATAAACACATATTCACTTAGTAATCCTAGTAGCATTATTGCTTGGTTTACCCAGTAGCATAGCGCTTGGTAATCCTAGTAGTGGATATGTGGGTTTAGGATGTGTACGACAAGTTGGGCATAGACACTCATGGCTTGTAGGCTAATTTGGACTTTACTTTCTGTTGTTAACTAGTTTAAATAATTGATTTCTTCATTTTCATTAGGAGTAGCATAAGGCCGAACCAATATTAAGAATCATATGCCTTGATTTGGACTAAACCATATGTGACAAAGCTACCACTAGTCCAAGTGGGAAGGTAGTAAACTATGATCAAGGCATAATGATCTAGATGCCACAACTAGTCCCATCCACGGAACTCAATCGGATTGTGCGTGAACGCTTGTGATTCATATGGTTGGGCATAAGGGGTACCGCGCCGCTCATCATTGGCATTATTGTTGGGGATGGTGCTACTTATCTAGATTAGTTATATTATACATGATTGCTATAAATGCATTAATGATTTATCTTTCAAAAACTATTAAGTTATACACATCATTAAAAAACGTAAGTGTAGAGTAGAGTTGAACCTCTAGAGGGTCAGGGTATGGATGTGGAAGCTGTAGGTGCGATCTAGAATCAATTTTGGGCCACAACAAGGCTATTTTGGCTAAGGGTCCCGACATTGATGCTAGACTTTTAACTCTAGATTATGCTATAGAAGTTTAAAAATTCTATCCTTGGAAGTGATGTAGAAGGTGCAAAAGATGACCATAGAGCATGTAGGTGTTGTGATGGTGGTAGGAACTCATGCTCTTGATCTCCTAAAATTTGATAAATATTCTCAAGTTTCCATAAATTAGCCTGAAATGTGTGTTTTGAGCTTATATTTAAAGGCCTAAAGTTGCCAATTTTAACTTAGGTACCTAAAATCAATCTCAGAGATAAAGTGCAACTTGTTCAGAGTTGATGCTAAGTT
The DNA here is from genome assembly GCA_015680685.1 of Gnetum montanum. NCBI lineage: Eukaryota > Viridiplantae > Streptophyta > Gnetopsida > Gnetales > Gnetaceae > Gnetum > Gnetum montanum. The sequence goes on along the minus strand of MNCI01027256.1, from coordinate 327,369 downwards.
CAAAAATAGCAAGTTTGACCTTTGGCTTTGACAAACATGGCAACCTATCAAGGTGATACTAACACTAATGTCAATGTAGGTGTGACCAATACTTAGGTGAATTTTTACTTTTTTGTCGAAGTGCCGATTTTGAACTTTTGAGATCCCATTGACCTCCTAATTGATGTTGAATGATGTTTCTTCTTCTTTTTGTTTTTGTATAATTTACTAAAGTTTTTTTTGCTATTAGCTCAATGGGGGTAGATTAACTCCTTTTCAATATTGTTGTTATCTCTTCTCCTAAATTTTTTAGAAATTATGATTATCTATAGCTATCATCGTTATTGGAATCGATGGATACCTTCATAGATTTGATATTAGGGGTGGGGCTTTGGTCTTCAATGGAGCCCCAACCCTTAGGTATCATAATCGTTCAATCATTTGGTAGTTGAATTGGTATCTCTAAAGCACAAAATAGTAACACTAATAGGTCTAGCTATCTTCAGATATACATTAAAGACATTAAGAAAAGAGTATTTTTCTAGTTAGTGGTTTCAAATCACTTACTTTAAATACCTTAGGTCGAACCCCCAAAGGTTACCTGAAGAAACATGCTTGTTATTATAATGTGTTCTTTGAGGTCCTATTACAACTTGCACTTTCAGGTTTTCTTACAATAGTTCCATCACTTGTTACAAAGTGACACCATTTTGATTACAGAACAACTCCATTTAGGAATGATGACATGATTTATTTAATAGAACATATAAGTTCACATAAGTAATTAATGGATTCTCTCATCCTCACACACATTTAAATTTTTGCAATGATTTATCAAAAGCAATAGTTTAGGTTAGGCCATTTAACCAATGTTGTTCCTTGCTATGTAATAGTTTGGGAATTTTGAAGTAATCAAGTAATTCAAATTTGTCGAACATTTATTCACAATTTCCAAGGTCTATTTCTACAATTTTAAAATTTAATCTTTCCAATTTTATCCCTCATTCTCTTCATTAGAAAAAGTTGTAGACAAATAATCCCAAATTTGATCGTAGACATTTCAAGACATAAAAAAAGCTCAACAATATACCTATTACAAGTGATAAAAAATTAAACATATTTTATTAGTGTATTAGAACTAATATTTTTAAATGTAAATAAGACAAGTGGAACTTTGTATGAAGTATTTCATTTATATTGATACTAGGATAATATCTTAAAGGTGTGCTGAAACTTATATATAATTATTCAATACATTCAATATACCCTAGGAATATAATTATTCAATACATTCAATATACCCTAGGTATTTTGCACAAAATGCTTTTGTTCTTTTTATTTCCATGTAGATTTAATGAAATTTGAATTCCAATTTCATATAGCAGAAAGTGCCACTTGTTGATTAAAACATGCGTCTGACAGAGGATAGCTTAAATTTCAATGGGTTGCTGATATGGACATAACAAAGGCGTTCATATTACATGAAAGCTTCAATGTTTACAACAGGTTCGCGTTTCTTCCCACTGATGACAATTCTCATCGATTTATCCAGTATAGAAAATTTTGTATCCTCCTGCTCCTAATTTCACAATATATTTAAAACGCCTGAGATTAAGTTGGAAGAGATAACAGATTCATGATAATATCATGCATGGAAAGTTATGTATTCTCCTGTGACTAATTTTATCATAGATTTTGAAAAGCCTAAGATAAACTTTGAAAGAGATAACAGATGCAAGAAAACCATGAACTGTCTTACTTCAGAGCAGTCCTTTTGCCTGTGGTTTTACCATCTTTTACTGAGCTGTTTTTTTTCTTTCATGTTGGTTGCAGCTTAACAGAGTCACTCTTTAAGATGTTAGACTTTCACAGATTCTCTTTACCGGATTTTCTTTGGGAGGCTAGGATTTTGCTAATCCACTGACTTTTCTAAGACTGCTCATTCACCACTTTCCTACCAATCCTCTTTGGGAAGTTAAGATTTTGCTGATCTATTAATCCTCTTAGCTTGACAGGATAAGCATGAAGAATCTAGATGATAGAAATGTTTTGTAACATACAGCGAAGTCAAAGAGAAAAAAATAGGACTTTAGATAACTCCAATGTACAACCCTAACTCCAATGTACAACCCCTCCCATGGGAAAAGGCCGAAGACTAAAGAAAGAAAGAATTGAAAAAGAAAGAAAGAAAGAAAGCAACGTGCCATACACTGCATTTGCAACCTCCTGCCAAGTCCCACTACCTACTAATTCTGAGCAATGATGGCTCCTGCCAAGTCCCACTACCTACTACTTCTGAGCAATGATGGCTACTGCACTGCCAGGGCAAATTAAAAACCAGTGACAGGAAAAGACAACGAGATTCCACAGCACTGTAGAAAGCTTCCCAACATATGATGGGATGGGATGGTAGAAGTAGTAATTGTGTTTCCTGCATCACAAATTTTGCTGTGCTATCAGATTTTTTTTGCAGGTGGGATATGGACATGGCCAATTTGCTGCTACTGCTGTTGTTTGCAGTAATCCAAAATGGGATGATAGCAGCAGCTGATGATAATACCCACATTGTGAATCTCACACTGGTTCACGGTGCAGCGGCTACAGGAGCATGTTAATATAAATGAAATTGAAATTGTTTTTAATTTCATCTCAGGCTCTATGGATTTATTACAATATTTGAATTTTGAAGTTGGTGTATTATGAAACTGTATAGACTCAAATGAGCTAGCAGATAAATTAACTTTGTGCAAAATATGTGTCCATACATTCATTTAACTTATAGAACTAACCCTCCTAGCTTGAATAGCTGGTATAAAATTGAAATTTGGTATTGAAAATGTTCTGTTTTTGTGGAATTTCCATTTTGTTTTGGGCATGAAATGTGCAGTTTGCCTGGATGGAACTGTCCCAGCTTATGCTTTTTCCCCAGGCTGTGGCTCCGGAGCAAAAAACTGGCTTGTTTACATATAGATTGTTGCCTTGCTCTGAGAATATGAAACTTAACTATGCTGCCATTTTGCTAGGTGTATCTTTTAACACATTATTTCCAGTCTCTGAATTTCATGACTTCTTCAACATACCCTTCTGTTCATTCATTTCCTAGTAAACACAGTAAAGTATATGGTTTACAGTTTCATGAAGTGGATTAAATTATCAGGGGGAGGATGGTGCTCAGACCTTCAGTCTTGCATTGATAGGAAATCTACTTACTTGGGATCTTCTAACTACATGCCCACTTCTTACTATTTCTCCGGGGGTTTGAGTAACAGTGCTGCAGAAAATCCAGGTGACTAAGATTTCTGTTTTTGTTTTTAGGTTGAAGAAAAGGGATGCTCTTGATTGTAGCATAGTTTATTTTGGTTTTGAAACTGAAGCTGAATTTTAATCATGTTCACTGAGACCATATTGGATTTATCTGATATAATAGTTTCAATTTTTTTTTTTACAAAATTTTTAAAAATCCATAAAGCTTTCTCCTCTGGAATTTAACCTGTAACCAAATTTTATGATTGAGGAAGATTGATTTGCTTGGAACAGACTTTTACAATTGGAACAGGGTGCAAGTCATGTACTGTGATGGGGCATCTTTTTCAGGGGATGTGGAAGATTCAAAAGTAAGTTTGATTCGTATGATTTTATTCATATGATTTTACTCCCAGTAGTTGTATTAGCATTCCTTCTCAGAAGGAAAACAAATGTTTTCATGTTTTCTTTAAACTGGTATTGTTGTTGAGATCCTGTACAGGTTCCTAATCTGTATTTCAGAGGACGAAGAATCTGGAAAGCAGTCATGGCTGAGCTGATGCAAAAAGGGATGAATAAAGCTGACAAGGTTTGCCATTACACCAGCAAATACGATCCCAAACAGGTTTTACTTGCAAATCTGAAACCACTTTTTTAAAAAATTTTGCAGGCAAAAATATTTTAAGATCATTATCGTCTTAGCTTTATCCTGTACCAAGAACCGTATCAATCACGGGTCATTGATTGAACCATGTCACTTGAGTCATAATCCATATCTTACTTCTGTTTTTCTTGTCTTTTCTGGACTCTCTCTGTGTATTTTCCCTCTGTTTTTCTTCTCTTATCACCAAAATCATCCTTATTTTAGGGTCAGAATCTGAAGAAAAATAACAATAATTATTTCTCTCTTTTTGGAAATGAAAGTCCATAAGTTGCACATTGTTAATGTTAAAGAAGCAGCTCAAGTAATCAGCTCATTGTCTTGATAAAGATTTGTAGGAAAAAAGTAGTTCAAGAGTATAAGTAGAGTTGTATTCTTTAGAAATTCAGCCAGTTATAAGTAGCTCAAATGGTTAGCTCATTTTCTTCTTTTGTTTTTATATTTCTTTATAATTCTTCTACTTTTAGTAATATCCACTCTCTTGTAAATAATTTGATGATTATAGTTTACTATGCCTAGCTTCTACCTGCTCATACAAATATATTTTCACTACTTGCTCATGCAAATGGATTTTCACTATGCCCTAGGTAACACATCATGATATTTAAATACTAAAATGAGCATTTTATTCTTTCTTTGGAATAGTTCTACTCTACCTAGTTTTTGCTTCACTCACCAAGATCAAACAAGTGTGACAATTAAGGAAAACCTTGAATTTGACGTCATAACAAGATCATGACCTAGGAGTTTCAATGCTCATTTGGCTAACCCAAGTTCCAAAGGGTCAAGTGGACGAGAACATACTAACAGCTTCAAATGGTAGCTAGTTTCTATGTAAATCACCAAGATCAAACAAGTATGATGTGTAAGAAAGGCCTCGAAATTGACATTATAATAGGATCATCACCTAGGAGTTTCAATGCTCATTGAGTTCCAAAGGATCAATAGGTAAGCACAAGGCTAACATCTCCAAGTGGGTGCTCCCAGCTCCAAGACTTAAAGCTATGTCCAACAAATGCTAATATAGGTATACCTTGAGATATATATAGTCCAATTAGAACTTTATAATTCTAACACTCCCAACTAGAATGGAACCTATGACTCTGGCATTTTGAAATCAAGAATGTTACCACTAGACTAGACTAATAGCTCATGTGATAAGTTCTAAAATTCCTTCCACAAATTTTTATGCTACCTAGCCATCTAGGTTCCCAGACCTAAATCAATACCTGATTATTAAAATACTAGAAATATATAGGTTTCTCTAACGGTATTTTTTTATCACAACAAAATTTGATGATGTGAATGGTGTCTAGGCTCTTCTAACTGGATGCTCTGCTGGAGGACTCACAACGTATTTGCACTGCGATGACTTCACAACCTTGTTTCCGGCCGAAACAACCGACAAATGCCTCAGCGATGCTGGTTTTTTTCTTGATGCGTGAGTTTTGTCTGAATTCCTCATTCTTAATTTTGAATTTATTCCGAAAATTCATTTTGATTTCGAAGAGTTCATCATTTTAAAAATTTTCAATTGAATTTATTTTCCATGTTTGCAAGAACAGACCGGATATCGTTGGAAATTACACCATACGCTCTTTTTTCAAGCAAGTAGTCACTCTACAGGTAACTAAAATTAAAAATGAAGTTATTTAGTTAGAAATTTTATGCATTCATAGATGTTTTAAATTTACTAAAAATATAAATGTAAATGTCATAGATTAAAAATGTAATTGTATATGTTATTGATGCAAATGATTGTTAAAGCAATTACCTAGTGTATTCCTATAAAAAAAATATTTAATATTAACCTTTCTTGCTTACAAATTCTTACTAATATATAATGTAATGGGTGATAGCAAGTTCTGCCAAATTTACCCAAGGCTTGTACCCGGTCAGAATCAGATCCTACAAAGGTATATATATACATATATATGTGTCCATGTTTTTCCTTTAGTTTCATAATAAGGAATTTATTTATATTTGCATCTATAGTGCTTCTTTCCACAATACCTCCTTCCGTACATTCTCAATTCTCCATATGACTCATGGCAGGTAACCAACCATTTATTTATTTATTTTTGGTAATGAAGGTTTTTAAGCTCCAACCCTAACAACCAAATTTACATAGTAACTCTATTTGGAAATATTAAAATATGTTTAGTATCAACAAGCAAATTTACATAATAGTTCTATATGATAATGTTAAAATATGTTTTATATGTAACATGTTAAGAATTGATGATGTAACACTAAAGTATTTTCATGCATAGCCATTAAATTTTAGAGAATGTTAAGTAACATTTCTAAAATTTAACATCCTAAATTACATACGAAGTTCTTAGAATCAATTTTAAAATTTATATTTTTGTATAGTCTATTTTTGTATTTATGTATTTATATTTTTGTATAGTCTATTTTTGTATTTATGTATTTTGATTTTTGTTTTTTCAAAAAATGAATTAAGGATGCAAAGTAAGTTAAAGGTTTGATTGTAGGTATGGTCTTTTAAGTTTTGCTAAAATATTTTCCATGGTATAGGTGCATATCATAGTTTTAGTGTTTCAACTACTCTTAATTTGGTTGAATTTGTTAGAATTAGATTGATTGATTGTTAAGTTTGATGTAGATCTTAGAGTGCAAATAATCAAAGCCATTAATGTCAGCTTCAACCCTAGAAGGTAAGGCTTGTATCTTGACTTATGCTTCATACATTGCCAACTAGAATACCAAGGTGCTTGGTTATCCTTTAATTCTACTAGGGTAAATAACAAGATGTGTTACTGATTTTTCTTTTTTCTATTTAATTTTTTCAATGTGACTGCCTCTAATTTTTGCTTTAAGAAAAGGTTATCTTTCTTTATAAATTATGGGTAATTTGGTATATCAAACTCTTGCCAAAGCTCCTAGTGATTGGTACAATGATTGTGATCATGTAAAGGAAGTGGATTATTCATATCCATGTAATCCTTCATGCTATAATGTAATAGGTTAGTGAACTACAACCTTGTTTTTTGGTAGAATACTTTAATTTTAAGCAAATGCATAAATTATCTTGGAACAAGGCTAGGATGATGATTATGATAGTAGATTATCTTAGAACACATGCTAATGGAGTTGGGGATTAATGGTAACTTATTCACCAATAGGTTAGAAGTTCAAATTTCATTTACTTTATATGCTTGAATTATGAAATGAAATGAAGCTTTATTATGTTTGAAGATGTATAGGATCTATTAGACAAATATTACACTTTTATGAAAAATAAAGATAGACTCTATAGATTGACCAAGCACCAATGGGGGGCATAAAAAATAAATTATATAAGTTTTTTGTTGTAACATTATAACATTGATGAGCAGTGGGTATCCCCTATGCTCAACCATACGAATCACAACCATTCATGTGCAATTCAGTCAAATTCTGTGGATGGAATTAGTGTAGTATCTAGATTGTTAAGTATTGATCGCAAGTCTCTGTCTTCTCACTTAGACTAGTGGTAGCTTTATCACATATGGTTTAGACCAAAGTGAGGCATATGATTATTGATATTGTTAGAGTCTTAAACTAATTAAATAATAACATAGAATTTAATTATTTAATCTAATTAATAATAAAATTAAATCTAAAACTATCTTAAGGGTGATGAGTATACGTTCCTAGCTTGTTGTACACGTCCTAAACTCCGATACCCATTGCTGGGATTGCCAAGTGTTATGCTATTGGGTGAACCAAGCAATAATGTTGTTGGATGGTGAATATGTGTTTATGTTCAAAATTAGCTACATTGATTCCATTGATTCATTANTCAAATCCACGCTACGGGCACTTACTGACTATTTGTTAAGATTACAGAATAAAACTACAAGAGTTTAGCTATACTAGTGATCAAAAGGTGCCACATATGTAGTTGGTGCTCACATATTTATAGGTAAGTATAGGCATTACATTGACGGGGATACATTAATGCATTTGGTTGTGTCAACAAGGATGCATTGATGTAGTTGTTATAGTAGATGTGATATAGCATTTACGATATAGTAGATGCAATATAGCAGCCAACTGAGATGCATCGATGGGGATCTTACAAAGCATATGGGATGTGGCATTTGCAATATAGCATCTATGATATCTCAACCAACTAATATAGTTGATAAAATGATGCTTTATCATATCCCCATGACTCCACTACCTAATATATTAGGTTTGATCAAACACTGTCTCATCTTCAAAGGCTCATGATCTGCACAACCTACAAATGCACTCTTCTTGAGGGAGTTGAATCCATTTTTCACTTTCAAATTTAAGATGATGAGAACTTAAGAAATACTTACTGATAGCATTCTAATACTAAATGAAAATATGAGCTAAGAGATAGTTAGTTTCTACATTTAGTTTATTAGATCTAATGTGCTGTAAATAAATTTCCTTTTGCCTTCCATATTAGACCTCATCTCTATTAAAACCTTTTATTTGACTAGTTAACAAATATGCTTAGGATTTTGTTGCATGTTTTTCTAAGAGATATTCCATTTTCTCAATCATTGCATCCCCTAAATATACCAACCACAATCTCATAAATCTCGAGAATTGCTTTAGAGAATTTGTCATGCCTTGAGATATGCAAGCTATGAATGTAGGTAATGAATTGGCATAAGGCTTCACTTGTCAAGGTAATAAATCATATTCATATAGTAACACTGAGAAAGGTATTTACATCTTCACCTCTAATTGACTGAGAAGAAAAATTTTTTGTAGTCGTTCAATATTTTTCCAAAGTTTAGCACTGAGTCTAGGTTCTCCAATAGCACATCTGTACAATATAGTAGGATGGATGATGGTTTGAATCTGACCTTCCAAGCCAAGAGTTCTAAATCCTTGCATTTTAAAGCATACAAAGCCTTGAAACCTCATGCTATTTTTTCTTTGATGCACTTCCTTCACATGTAATTGTTCATATAAATTAGAACCAAATATTTAACATAATCTACTATTTGTACATTGGTACCTCTAAAATGGAAGTAATAATAGGTATTTCTTATACCCCCTAATTATCAATTTGGTTTTATCTACATTCAATTGAAAACTAGATGAACAATAATAAATTTTATACCTTCTATAGTAGTGGAGATCAAGGCCAAATTATTTGCATATAAAAAAAGATTTATTACTTGAGATTTGATTTTGATGGCATGAATATCATGCCCATTTCACAATCATTCTTGCATTTTCTCAATAAAGATACCAAAGAGAGTAGGAGAAAGTGGACAACTTTTCTTAGTGATAAAACCATTTTTTAATGAAATGCGATATTGTAGCTCATGCTATGTCATTGTTGATATGATGTATTAGGAGCTATGTAGCCCTATAAATACCAACACTTGGGTGCACAAATAACAAAAATTTCTTCCATCCCTTACCCAAACTCTTCCAATTTATTTCATAGTTTTAATGATGGTGTAAATGCTTGTAGTGTGGTGTCAAGTAGTTGACCAGAGTCTTTATTCAAGTAAATTGTACTTGGGTACAGTTTATGATCAATAATAAAGATTGAGATTATTTTTCATCACTGCAAGATACACTTAGTTTTATCTATTTACTTAGCTTAATTTTTCAATTTACTTTAGCTAATACTTTACATTTTCAAGTACTTTACTTTTCATTTTTACTAGTTAAGCGGAATGAGTATGATTGGTTTTTAGCGTTTAAGTGTAATTGTTTGGTAACCTAGTAGTGGTTTTGCTCGATTCGCTCATTAGTGATTCCACTTGGTAATCCTAGTAACAATTGCATAAACCCAAGACGTGAATGGAAAGCTAGGATTGGATACTCCTCACTATAGGCTAGGATAGATATATATTTTCATTATTGATGAGTGGCGAGTATATCCTACGTCCAACTATATGAATTACAAGCATTCACATGTAATCCAGTCAAATTCCATAGATCTTAAGTTCCTAAGTATGCTAGTTTTAGGAGGTGAAATCTAATCATGATGATTGTTGTCTTTCCAACTACACTTGTGAAGCTTAGTTGTATGGCTAAGTGTAAATGGGGCACATGATTTTTATTATTTTTTATTTTATTCACCTACAATTGATAACAAGTTGAAACTCAATTTATTAACCAAATTAACTAATCTAATTGCTAATTAATAACTAACTATCCTAACATAAGCATCTGGTCCCACTTTCTGTACACATCCTGAATGCATGTAACATTGCTAGGTTACCAAGTGTTAAGCACTACTAGGATTACCAAGTGTTGTATGTTATGCTCAAAGCAGTTGTACTTATGCATTTAATCTATTTAGCTTAATTAATTAAATTTTTACTTATCTTAATTAATCACGTTGATGAGTTATCATTTTGTGGGTCACGATATCGCATACGTGGTACGTGATATCGCAACCTAGATGCGATATCGCAGCCTGTCTCCTCATCTATAAATAAGAGGTAGACAGATCTAGTAGGTAGTTTTTTTAGTTTTTGAAGTATTTTGAGTGTTTTAGTTTTAAGTAGTTCTTCTCTTAACCCTTTTCCTCCTAGTGCATGCCCGCAGTGTGATGATTGTAATTGTACGACATCCTTATTCGAGTGTGATGTACTTGGACATGTACATGACCAACAATAAAGATCAAGATTACTTCATCATTGTAGCATCCACTTAGCTTAATTACTTATTTATTATTTACTACTTTCCTAGTTAATATCTCTCTACCCTTAACTCCTAGTAACGCGGAATGAGTACGACTTAATCATGAGCATTCAAGCGTGACTACTTGGTAACCCCGTAGTGTACTTAGGCCATGCGCTTGGTAATCCCAGTGGTAGTCATGCACGAGGTCCAAGATGTGTACGGATGATTAAGGAACAGATGCTCATTGCACTTAGGCTAGTTAGATTCTCTCTCACACTCTCTCCCCTAGCTTAGTTCATATTATTTCCCATTATCTCTAGGAGTAGCATTAGTATAGAAACACATCATACACCTCCCTTTGGACTAAACCATACGTGAAAAAGTTAACACTAGTCCATATGGGAAGATAGCAAATTGCGATCTAAGAATAACTGTCTAGATACCATAACTAGTCCATTTGCGGAGTTTGACCAGATCGTGCGTGAAACGCTCGTATTCATATGGGTGAGTGTAGGGGTACCTTGTCACTCATCACACATAATTAATGAAAATGATAAATGCAGAAATAAATGAAATAAATCATTAATCTATTCCAAGTGTTTCAAGGTTTGATCAAAAGGCTCATCTTTATTACCATTCACACTGGTGTGCTTAAGTACATTAGTGCTCGAATAAAGATCTATACACTTTTTGACTCTTGCTGTGGGCACTCAAAAAAATATTCTAACTCTCAAATGACAAAACTACAAGAGCTTTGCTACAACTATTACTATCTTCCCATAAATGCCGCTGGTGAGCATGTATTTATAGATTTTATTGTGAAGCTACATCGATGGGGCCTCATAAATGCAGTAAATGCTACATTGACGTAGCCTCGTTGACATGACACTTTGACACTTCATCATATCCCCATGACTAAATGAAAATTCATTCTCAAGTTCCTTTACAAAATTGGGAAGGTATGGAATTATTGACTAACTTTTGATGTAACAAACTGATATAACAGAACTAACAACAAAACTAAGTGCTTGAGTGTAAAGATTGACATCATTACAAAAATTTATGGTGTTCATGACACAAAATTGAAGACCATGACATGACATGACTACTCAAACTAGACAACATATCCTCTAATGGCATGAAGGTGGTTGAGAAGATCAAATAGTCCTAGGTGCTCTTGAGGTTCTGAAGGATCTTCACCAGCTTCAAGCATGCATGGTGGCTAAGGAGGCTATGGCTACTACCTCTAGTGGAAGGTGAAAGGCATCAAGTAATGCCTTCATCTTCTCTTCCTTACTCCTGAGATCATTCACAGTCCATGTGGCATCGCTAATGTGGGTTGGAATGGGGATATCCCATAGATAGGACATTATGATGTTGATAAACTAGACAATGAATTGTTTGTGTTTGACATTGAACACCTTCATTACATTCTAAAATTCCTAGTAGTCATTCATTCTTTTGGCTAGGCTCTCGGTAGCAGATATCTAATCAGTGTATTTACCCTTGAGAACCTCGAGTTTATTATTTGCCATCGCAAGCTTTTGCTTGGTGTCCTTGTGATGCTTGAACTCATCCTTGTACAATAAGTACGAGCTAGCCACTTGCTTTTCCAATTTTGACCATGGCCGTCTGGTAGTTAACATAGCTAGGTTTGCATACTGGAGATTGGCAAGCTTCATATATTCAATCATTTCCTCTATCTGCAATTCCTTTAGGTGAATTTCTACTTTATTGTACTGATCAATCCCATCAATGATGGACTACCATAATTGGTGTCCTGGTTGGAGTTGTCGAAGGGTCTTATTTACCTTTACCTTTTCCACTTAAATGTGTTTCTCATTTATTTCCTTTTATAGGCTAACCTGGTCTCTGTAGTGATTCTTGACTCTCTCAAATTTAAGATCCTTTTATTTCCAGGTGGCTACCTCTTTTGTGGTCTTTTGGCAAAGGGCACAAACCTTCTTCATGAAGAGGTTTTTATCCTTAGATATCAATCTCCTTAACTCTATATTTGCTTTAGCTAGTTGTTCCTACTATTGATGAATAAAATCAGTTGAATGTTGTTTATGTGCATCAACATTTCGTAGGTGATGATTTTTTGTGGTCAGTTGTACATTCTCTTGGTGGGTCAGATCCAAGGCCTTTTGAATCTTATGCTAGGTAGCCTCTCTCAAGGATTGATAGAACACTGCTGTCTTCATCACACCCTAAACCCCTTTTGATCTGGTGTGAAGATATTCAAGAGCTTCATCTGTTGTTAATGTTGGGTTGAGAAATGCAGGGTTGACAATCTAGGCTCTCAATTCAGCAATTTCTGTAGCCAAGTGTTCATTCAGCTCCTTGGCTATTTCAAGTTGCCCTACCAAAATAATGTTTTTGCTTCTTATCTTTAGTAGTTTTTATTGGGTTGCAATTATATTATCTAGAAGGTCAAAGACATTCAGAAGTGGTTGCTCGGTTCCTACCAAATGATCTCGTAGTTTTTTATGCTATGCTTCACTTAATCTGTCACTTATGGTCCATGTGGATGTTTGCACATCTTTTAGTGTAGTGACATCTAGTATAGACATTACAAGTGCATTGAGGGTCTTAGCAATTCTATCAGCAACCACATTTGTTATTGTTTCTTGCTCTTGGTGCTGCATCATTAGTACTGTGTCCTCCTTGCCCTCCTCCAAGTGCATTAAAAAGGTCATGGCATAACCAAAAATCTCTGTGAGTTTTTGCTATTCCAAGAGAGATATCGTTACCTCTTTGGCATTAGGATTCAACTTCGTAGACAACTGCATTTATTGGGTAGAGAAAATGGATCCACCTCCCTCCATTAGGCTAATTTTTCATGCCACCTCATCCATGTGACTCATTGGAGGCTAGTACACAAATGGGTCTCCACCACTTGTGCCTACTTGTTACTCTTTCTTGCTCAAGAGTCATTCGTAGAACTTGTGCAACCATTGGGATGTTGCAGCAATGTTTGACACTATTTTCTAAGTGGTAGGTGGAGGTGGTGGCTATTGCTCCTCTTCTTGGATTTTTATTGCAGGAGTTTTATCCTTCATCATCTCCACTTAATTAGTAGTTGAAGCATGTTAGACAACATCATTAGTATAGTAGACTATTCCTCCCCTTCAACATAGTTTTTTGATGAGGCATGGGAAGGGGAGTGCCTTCCTTCCATGTTCATGCTCGTTGAATCACTTCTCTATCTCCAAATAGATCAGCTATGGAAGGTTAACCAAGAATATCCCACTCAGAGTGGCACACGCATAGGTAGAAAAGACAGTGATCTTACCAGGCCTCATCTTGGGATTTAGGTGAAAGGCCGCAATCTTGTAGTCGATTCCTTTTTTGGTGTGAGCACATGATACTTCTTATGGTTGACACCATAGCACCATTGAATCCATTCCTTTTTGATGCTAAGGTCTGCTTACATTAGAATCTTGGTAATATTTGCCCCCATTTTAGGCAATCCAAGTGCCTCTGCAATGGACACTTGAATGTTCTTGATTTTGACTATTGAACCAGCTTGCTTGTTATTTCAAAATAGGAATGTCTCTCCCATATAGCACTTGTTGGAAGTGATAATTGGCCACATGGGAGAGGTATTCAATTGGTCCTATACCTACTTAGGTGCTTGCTTTAAGAAAGAACCAAAGTTCAGCTCTTTGAGCACTATTTTCTGGACCTCCCTTGATTTGATTTGATTTACGCAAGCTTCTGTCAAGATCACCTTAAGGTTCATTTGTTGAGCCAGTGCCTCGTTTTGATGGGAATGTTCTATTGTTGCCACTTGTTCTAGAATCTGATGAATAGACTCCACTTTAGCCTCTTCCCTAAGAGGTCATGTGGCATGGGTTGTAATTGGTACTTCTTGGGCCTGTTCTTGGCCCCTTCCTATTCTTGGTTATTTTTCCTTAGTTGAGATGATCCTCCTTCCTACGTGTGTTTGCCTTTTGGTGCCATCTATAGTCACAACACATTTGTGGATTAGTAGATATAATGTGTAAAGTTACACTTGGCTATGGTTGGACCATGGCAGATTGCTTATTTTATTAATTGATTTTTCATTGTAAGTGTCACCAGGGCTTGTTGGAAAGGTTTAACTCTTGTGACTTGGTGTTTTAATGATGATTTCTTAGTTAAACCTTTTGGGAGTTACAAAAATGTCAAAAAAATTTCTATTAAAAATGGCACATTCGTGGCCTCCATGACAAAGAGCTTACCTTCAAGAGCTATAGGGTTGAAAAACAAAGTGATTTGGACAAACAGTTAGGAAGTTATGGGCTTTGAAAATTGCCAAAACTCCTTTGGCGTTTGTGAGTAAATGTGAAAGTTTTTGAGGATCATGCATATATATAGTATTTTTGTGCTACATTGATGGGGTCATGTATACGCATGGGCTCTATTAACAGGGCCTTATTTATGGGGTCTATAAACAAAATTTTCAAATTTGGATATCTTGAAAAATACAAGGAATTTTTGAATGAATTTAGGGTCCATGGAGTCCTAGAAAAATCAAGAATATGATAAAATCATTGAAGAGGATCTCTGAAAGCTCAAAAATTCAAAAATTTGATGGAGAATGTGTGAATTAAAGAAAATACTTAAAGGAGCACATGGTCGGATACAAAAGATATGTGCACGAAAGATTTTGATTGTAATAGTGTCTAAGAAAAAGGTGCTTAATGAACCCAACCAAGAGATATCCAAATGGGTCTTCCCCATAGCAGGCACGTGCATTGTTTGCCCTTGCATAACCTCAACCTAAGGAGTCCGTGGACCCCATAGGTGATTAATGGATGATGAAAGTTAAGGACCAAAACCCAAAAGATTCTACCAAGAATTCAAGTACATCACACAAAGACACTATACAAGAACATGGACATTGGAAATGAGGTGAGTCATGGGTAGTATGGATGGATGATGGAGAAGGTAGAATGGAATTTCAAATTGAGGTCATAAGAAGTCCCTTGTGGATTTGTGATTAAATGACCTAGGAAGATCTATCCTCAGTCTAGACCAAAACCAACCACTTTTAGTGACTTCGCATTACCACTCTAAGACCAATCCACCCCCTTGAAGCACAAGAGTATTTCCATAGAACAGCCACCATTCCTTAAGGAGAAGAAAAGAGAAGTAGAATGTAAGAGAGGGCCTTAGTTAAAGAGGACCTTAATGCATGGGTAACATGTCTTTCTAGCCACATAACTAGTGATTGTAGCCTGTTTATTTGTCTAAAGGTTATACTTTGAATTCCCATCATTTTTTTATTTCTTTTCTTTTCTTATTTTTTGTTGATTTGTTATTTTTTTTTCAAATGGGAACCACACCATGCAAAGACTTATTTAACTTCCTGTTATTGGTTGACACGAAATGGTGAGAAATCCATGAAAATACTCATGCACTTAAGTAAGTAGAAGAGTACAAAGAGTATTGAATCACCTTGAAGTCACACCTTGTGCAAACCTTTGAATCCTTCCTACTTCTAGAAACCACCAAAGTCACAAATTTATTAAAGGTTTATTTAATGAAAGGGACCTCATATTCCCAAAACAAGGAAAACCATAGATTTTTGTGGATCTATGGATGTCATGGACTCACTGCTTGTTCTATAAAAAAGAAACTATGTCTTAGCCATCGGTAAAAAAATTCAAAAATAGAAACTAGATATTAGCAAACAAAAACATTAAGCACAAACCACCATTAGCAACAGCTACAACACCACTGTCTTGTTGGCATAAAGCATGTTTATTAATATAAATTAGAAAATCACACTAAAATAAGGTAAAATACATAAGAAAGTGTGAAATATTTAAGAAAAATTTAAATGTACTAATGATGGTGTAAAACAAAAAATGATGTAAAATAGGAAAAATTCTTAAAATCAAAAAGGTATAAAATAAATAATTTGCAAAAGTAAAAAAATGTAAAACAAAAAATAGAAAAATCAAGGAGCCATCTATGTGGTTAGCATGGATAGCCATCTCCCCCATGACTAAGTTGGAAGGAGGAGATCTAAAAATTTGAGCGTAGTTGCCCATCCATTGAGGTATTTGTTGCACTTGCTTGCTTGGGTTCATGGAAAGGCTTTACTTATTGGATGTTGACCAATTACTTCTTGTCTAGGCTTTTAGGTTTGTATATGATCATGGCCCCAGAAGAAAAGGTTTCATCAATTATATAAGGCCCCTCCCACAATGTTTGAAACTTAACCCATTGAGGTATGTCTGTGTAGTTCTAGTAGAGGACCTTGTTTCCAAGTTGAAATTTTATCCTTTTGATTCTTAGGTCATGTCATTATTTGTTGAATACCTTGTGCACTTCATTTAGGGATAGGGCTACTAATCAATTTTTTTCTAGCACATTTAGGTTGATTAATCTTTCTTTTTGTGCTAGGCTAAGGTCAAGGCCCATGTCACAGGTTGTTAAAAGTGTATGGAGCTCAAGTTGGATAGGTAGAGTTGGTAATTTTCCCTACACTAGCTCATAGGGAGAGTAACCTATAATAAGTTTTTATGTTGAGTAGTATTCCCAAAGAGCATCATTTAATTTTATGCTCTAATCTCTCCTATATTTACTCATAGCTCTTGTTAAAATCTTTATGATCTCCCCATTAGTACCCTCTGCTTGATCATTAGCTTGGAAGTGGTAGGGTGTTGTTAATTTATGTTCAATCCCCAAGTGTTGCATAAGCTTGCAAAAAGTAGCACCTATAAAATAAGTTTCAATATTATAAATCAGTGCATGTGGCACTCCAAACATGTTCACAACATTTTTTTGTACAAAGCAAGTAGCAGTGGATGATGTACAATCGATGATGGTTGCTGCTTCTACCGATTTTGTGCAGTAATCAATGGCTACTATAATATAGGCCTTTCCATTGGACATCAGTGTGATGGGACCCATGAAATCTATGCCCCATATGTCAAAGGATTTCAATGGTTGAATTCACAGTTGAGGATGCTCCATTCATGTAGTCATCCAACCATCACATGACAATGTTAACAGGTTTGAACAAATTGGTGAGCATCCTTGAAGATTATGGACAAATAGTATCCTACCATCAGGATTTTTATGGCTATGCATCTCCCTACATAGTGGCCTCTACAAAGGCCCTCATGAGCATTCTAGAGAACATGCAAGTGATCAGCATCAGGCACACACCAATGAACTAGGCCATTGGTGCACACCTTATAAAGGTATCCATTGATTTCTATGAAGCATTTGGCCAGATGAAGAAACTGTTGCTTGTTTCTATAGTTCAAATCTTGTGGTATTTCTTTAGTAAGAAGATAAGTGAGAATGCCATCATACCATTTGGATTTTGTGGGTATATGTTCATTTATTACTTTAGTAAAGAGGAGTTCATCAAGAAATTGGTCAGAGAGTGGGCTCTCCTCTTCTTTGTTATCCCATCTTAACCAAGAGAGATGGTCAATGATCGCATTCTTAGTCACCTTTTGATCTACCATCGTAAAATTGAATTCCTACAAGATCACTAGCCATCGTATGACATGGGGGCTTAGCATTGGATTATTCATGAGAAAGCGAATGACACTGTCGTTAGTGTGTACAAACACTTTATATCTAAGCACATAGTGCTTGAACTTCTCTAGAGAATTCACCACCATTATTAGGTCTTTCTCCATTATGGTGTAATTCAATTATGCACCCACAATGTTTTGACTTGCACAGTGGATGTAATATGGACATTTTTTGTTATCCAACTACATAAGTATGACTCCTAAGGTATAATTTAATGCATCTATCATGATATGAAATAGTCTAGACCAGTTAGGTGCTCATAAAATTAGAGTTTCTACGAGCTTTTTCTTGAGGATATGTAATGCCTTTTTACATTCCTTGGTCTAGATGAATGAAGCATATTTCTTTGTTAGCTTGACCAATGGTTTTATGATCTTAGAGAAATTTTTTATGAATCGCTAGTAGTAGCTAGTGTGTCCAAGGAATGATCAAACATCTTCAACAGTTTCTGTTTGGCAAGTTATTCCTTGGATGATGCTTATTTCTTCAGGGTCCACCTCAATCTTTGCTTGAGAAATTTTGTGCCCTAGTACAATGCCTTCTTGGACCATGACATGGTTCTTTTGCCAATTGAGTTGCAAGTTTGTTTCCACACATCTTTTAAGTACTTACTCAAGGTAGTTTAAGGCTTGCTCAAATATAGCATCGTTAAGTGGAGAAGTCATCCATAAAGACTTCCACTTCACTACTAGTTTACTACTAAAAGATGCTTAAGACTAGGCATTGGAAAGTGATAGGAGCACTGCATAGACCAAAAAGCATCTTTTGATATGCAATAGTGCCTTAGGGACTCATTAATGTTGTTTTGGCCTAGTATTTTGGTGCAATTTGGATCAAAAAATGGCAATGGAAAGTGATCTTTGAATGTTGTCATGTTTAACAACCTAAAGTCAATACAAACCTACCATTTGTCATCCCTCTTTTACACTATTGTGAGTGGGTTGACCCACTTACTATTTGCAATGGTATAGATGAACCTTACCTTAAGGAGTTACTCAATCTCCTCTTTGACGATTTGCTTCAATTTTGGATTCAATTGTTGTTGTGGTTGCCTCCTTGGTTTCATGGATGGATCAGTGTAGATATGATGCTAGCATATCCTAGGATCAATCCCTATGAGTTCTAGATATGACCAAGTAAAGGTTGTTGTCCATTTATTGACCACATTTAGTAGCATTTGTTTTTGTTTAGGAGCAAGATTTGCATTGATTATTATCGGCTTTCCATTTTTCAAGAATGCATATTCCAGGTTGGTAGGTAGAGTTTTCAACTCTATGGACTCTTATTTGAAATTCTTAGGGATCTCCAACTCTTTCCAATTGATACCATTGTTTTCATTATCAAAGAGTTGGTGATGAACTTACTTTAGTTCATTCATGCCTATGACATAAGTGCATGTTAGGCTCTAAGTAGGTTCCATGCACATTGTGGTGTTGTCAGGATCAGTAGTTAGCCACTAGGTGCCCTCTTGTTTGGTGGCTACTGCATATATACACCTTTGAATATCTGCTTCATGTGCACACTGCTTGTATGCAGAAATAAATGTTCATTTCATGGACTAGAGTTTCTACATGTAATTACACCTTGTATCATTGTACGTGATGCATGAAAATTGCTTCTTCCAAATCTTTCCAAATGCATTTTTCCTTAGATATTTCTAGGGAAAGATCTCTGATGCCATTCTTGCATCAACAGTGCTTAGCCATGCCATTTCCATAATGATTAGAAAGTCCCCTTTACAGTTCTCAACCTTGATTATTAGAAAATTGTCAAGATAAGACCATCCATAGAGAGTGGTCATAATGCCTTCTACTAGTCCTAATAGAATAGTAATGGATTGGTCTACCAATTCTAATAAGATATTGCTCTTCTTGAGAGGCAAAAAGTTCCAAATAGTATACATCTCATGAGAAATCATGTTCACACCAAAACCTAAATTAAGAAGAGCTTTACATGCTTCATTCCCAACAATCTACAAATAGATAAGAGGACTCCTATGATTAGCTAATTTCTTGGGAAGGTTGCTAGCCTGGATCCAATTAAATATGACATGAGTGAGCATAATAGTATGGATTTTAGGTGACATTTGATTTGAATGGTTCCTAATGGAATGGTTTGTAGAGGATGAGGTAGGAGTAGGGTGACCAGTCACTTGAGTTTGTGAGGGTTTAGTAGGGTTGTTCAGTCAAAAAAATGGTCTATTATGAGCATGAGGTTATGTGTGAGTTAGCTGATTAACTGGTTTTAGATTGATGGCCCTGGTAGCATTGTGTTGCTGTGGTTGGGTTGGGAGTTCACCCTACATGGATGGAAACTACGTTGAGGATGGAGGAATAGGAGGAGGATAAGGATAGAATGTGGTATCTCTCTTGGAATGTGGAGAATGAATTCTATAGTATTCAAGAGAATAGTAGTGATGTTGGAAAAGAGAAATGTGACTAGAAGAGTCATGTGGAGATAGGGGTTGCTAAATGTAATACCCATATGGATCTAGTTGTTTGTAAGGGTACTACTGCCTTGGTGGTGGCATTCCCCATGACTATGGGTGTTGCCACTGTTGATACTACTCGTATGATTGTGGTGGAGTTCCACTTGGATAATATTGTTGTTGCTAATGGAATTGCCTAGGATTGCCTTGAGGATAAGGTAATCTTTTATGTGTTTGTCTTTTTACTAGTCATGGATTTAGAGCATAAACCCTGGACTCTTGTAAGTGTGATATGATGAGGCAACATCATTTAGGATGTTCATATTGGTAGATGTCACACCCTCCATCATCATATGATTCAGTTTCTAAAATTTCCTATACATCAGTAATCTTGCCCTTACCCCTTTGATTGGCACGTTCAGCTTTCTTTTACCTCATGCAGTCATGATTACTATTTTGTTCTTTGGGCTCTTCAACAATTTTTAGAATACCTTGAAATTTTCTATTCATAAAATCCCACAACTAATCTACCTTAGTCAAAATTTTAGAGGTAAATTTTTGAATCAGCAAGGTTTTCCAATTCACCACCTCATCAAGTGATGATTCTTCCTCACTATCACAAAATCGGACCTCCCTCTTGAAAATGGAAGGATCTCGGTTGTATTCTTCTACACTTTCATGTTTCCTCAACTGTCTTTCTTCTTTTGCTACATGTTTGATTAGTCTTTGGATCTAATGGGCTCTTAACTTAAATAGTCTTCCTTTGGTGTAGATCCCAAGAATTATCTTCATTTTAGAGAAAATGCCATTTATGATATGGAGAAGTTCCTACTAAGAGTAATCATAGTTAGGGAATCAGTGTAATAAGAAATAATATCTTGCCATGATGGCATCCAAGGACTCATGTGTTCCTTGCTTCCATCCCTAGATTTACCTTCTCAGATTGGACACTTGAGAGTATGTTTGCGACTTGTCATTGAATAGTTCAAGCATCATACTTCATCTATAGATTGATTTTAGTTCCAAGGATCGATCCTAGCTTTCTGCTTCTTTGATGAGTGCTATGAAAAACAACTTAAGATTTTGCTAGTTGTTTTCTATGTTTTGTAAGGCACATGCATTATGAAAAGCCTAAAGATAGTTTTATGGATTGGAGTTATATTCCCCGTCAAAATTGAGGATGTTGTTCATATCTAATTGATTGATCTTGCTATCTTTCACATGCCTACGATGCCCTTTACTACCCCTTTGTTCATGATGACAGACCTCTCTTGAATGCTTACTCCTCGAATCTTGACGTACCTAATGGTCCCTACGATCATCTTTGTCTCATTGGTCACCTCCATCATGATCGCATCCTTTGCGGTTATGTTCAGAGCCAAAAGAGGAAGAAGGTGACGACAAAGATAAAGAGCAAGGAGGACTAGCATCATCACGGTGCCTGCCATCCTCTCTTTAGTGGTCATGGCCATGATCATGATCATGTTGCTTACTCACATCCCTACCATGACTCTCCTCCTTGGATCATCCTTTGTCATGGGATTTGTTCTTGCCAAAACTAAGATTATGTATCATGGACTGCAAGTTTTGGTTTTGACCTATGATGAGCCAGGCAAAATTTGGTGCTTGATACCTTTAAAATTTGTTTTCTTTTTTTCTTGTTTTAGAGATTATCACCTCATCTATGACTGACCTGCGAGTCGTATCCCATGGAGGAACAGTTAAACAGTCAAAGAAATCATCAAGATAATAAATAGTTAGAATTGAATCAAATTAAATTCCATACTTATGCCTGTTACTCATAAGTAAAATTATAAACCTTTATCCTAACTTCTAATCATAAGTTCAAGAATAAAGATTTATAATTAAATAAAATTGAAATTATAAATAATAATTGAAGATCACAAAGGAGACTTGCCTAAATTGCAATTCTACCTTGTTGTCTCCACAATGTAGCAATTTTGATTGTGAATTACAAGAATTGCCACAAAGCTCAACAAATCTTCACAAAAATCTTAAGAATAATTAATTCCAATGTGATATGGAATTTATTGGTATCAACTCCTCCTTTCCTGTTTTCTGAAAAGAAATGAATTTTCTTTTGATGTGTATGCATCATCAATTTTCCCCTTTGGTGCCTAATGAATGCCTTATTTATACTGCAACAAGGCTTACAAATAAATATTATAATAATATATGGGTATTACAAAGCCCAATATCGATCCGTTAAAATTGGTACTATTGCTAATCTTGACTTTTTAATGTTTTAAATTAATATGGATTCTCAAGGAAGTGGCAAAAGAGGCATATGTGATGCTCCACGCATTCATCCAAGAAGAAGGTTTGATTTGAGCCGATGGAGAATCCAGTAGAAAAGCATGCATAATAGCATCAGTTGGTGTATGCTTTGCCTGATTCCCTTATCATTTGCGAAATTCTTTGCCATGGCCTTAGTTAGTGCCTTATCCTCATCAATCTCCACCACGCCATTGCCTGTACCAATGTTTAAGAATAAGTATTTTAATAATAGATGGATACAAAAGAATTTGATACTAATACATTATTTTTGGTGTAGGTGCCAAATCTAGTATTCTTGTTATCATGAATTTTCCAGAAATGGTGGGAGAGACGTTGCAAAAATGAAGAAGATAACTTAGACAGCTCGCAATCAACAAAATTCCAAGAACATCATTGTTGTCATTGTTATCTGATGACGACAACGGTGGCAGGTTCAAATCTGGTAGCAACAACTTGCATTTTTCTCGATTCTTAGATTGCCACCACGGTCACAGAGAACCACCTTCCTTGTCACTGTATATA
>MNCI01027256.1:243656-286699 GCA_015680685.1 Gnetum montanum | reverse complement strand
CGGAACCGCACCGTGTTCTCTCAGGCGGCTACCCCCTCCCCCAGCAACTTATCCAGTAGACGCGCCGGGCTTGGTGTGAGACGGTGGCCGCGATGGGGCAGACGTCGATGTACGAGCCTGGCTGCGCGGACTTCCAGGCGGATGAGGAGCTGTGGCGGATGGTTTTCCAATGCGGATGAAACGCGCTGCTGCCGCGGTTGGTCGGGGACCCTGACCTGTCTGACAGTTCTTTCTTTACCAACTGGCGCGGCGATCAAACCTTCTTCCGTGGCCGAGTTATTCGCCTGACAGAGGTTGCTTTGGCCAACTACCTGGGGATCCCGGCCGCTGGGGAGATCATCTTGCCAACCTCCCGTGGCTTCCATAACTCGGCGGTCTTTTTCAAGGGCCTTTCCCCGAGAACGCAGAGCCGTCAGGTCCCTCGGACTTCCCTCCCGCGTCTTTGGGCTCATGCGGCCGTCTTAGTTAAGTGCTTCTTTGTGCAGTCGGGAAACGTCTCCAAGCTCCAGGGGCTGCATTTCACCTTCCTGCGGTGCTTGCAGGAGGGCACCCGGGTTAACCTGCCGCGCTTCTTCCTCGAGGCCCTCCGCCTCCAGTGGCGGGGTTGCCGGTCGAGGCTTATCTTGGCCCTGTGGAGGGGGGTGGGGGAGCAGGGGGCGTTGCGTTCCCCCTCCCCCTGCATCCCCTCCTGCTTCCCCCCTTCCTCTACTCCTCAGCGGCTGGCTGCTCTCCACCTTTCCTGGGGCCACCGCTCCCACCGCAACCCTGCCGTCTCGCCCGACCCCCCCAGCGCCCCCTCGCACTGGGAGGCGCAGCTTCGACGGGTGGTTGCTGCTGCCAGGGAGGCCGAACAACGGTCGTCGGAGGCTTGGTGGGCTGAGGCCCTGGCCAAGTGGCGGGCCGACCACGAAACCCAGCTCCAGGAGTAGGCACAGCAGCTGAACAGGCAGCATACGCTTGCGATGGAGACCCTGCGTGCCCAGCTCACGGATGAGCTCCGGGACCGGATCAGGGAGGAGCTTCGGCAGGAGGAGGCGGACCGGCAGGCCCGGGAGGCGGTGGCCCGGGAGGAGCAGGAGTGTCTGCAGGAGGAGGAGCTGCAACGGCAGCGGTAGCTCGACCGGGCGCATCAGCACAGCGCCCGCCAGTGGCTTAGGGGGGGGCGCTGCCCGTATACCGTCCTTGGTATTAGCTGTGAGAGCTCCTGGGGGGAGCTCAGAAGGCACATCCGGCGCACGTCCGCTAGACTCCACCCAGATGCGGGGGATTCGTCGCCGGACCGGCGCAGGCGCGAGGCTCTTCTGCAGGGGTTCCAGCAGGCCGCGAACTTCGTCGACACGGAGGATCATCGGGCCACCCTGGACATGCTTCATGAGTTGGAGTTGCCTCGGTGTGCCTGCCACCAGTTGCCGACTCACCCCTAGCCCTTTCCCTCTCTCCCTTGTTCCTGCCCCTTCCTTGTTGGGTTCGTCGTGGGTGTGGGGTGTGCCCCCCCCACCCCCCGTGTGTTTTTTGCGCCTGCCTTTGTGCTGGGGGTGCACCCCCCCCATGTTGGGGGGGGGGGGGTCTTTTGAACGTCTGTACAGCTTCGAGGTTTTCAGTCGCCATGTGGGGGTCAGCATGGTTTTTCACTGTCTTTTGTGGGGGCCCGGGGCTCCCCCCCCACCCCCTTTCGGGGTGGGCCACCCCCCCACTTGTACTTGTACTTGTATAGTCGTGTACCTCTCTTTCAGTAATACATTCCCGAACATTCTCTCTCAAAAAAAGAGCTTCACTACAACTATTGAAATGAGTGCTACAAATGTGGTGGGTAGGTGTACATTTATAGGTGATGAGAGGGTAGCAAGTCAACGAGTACTTATCAGTATAGCAAACCCTATGTTGATGGGATCCCATCAATAAGGTCACATTGACAGCATCTTGTTGATGTGACCCAATGACTCATGCTTCATCAATCGGGTATCCCCTACATCCAACCATAGGAATCATAAGCAATCATGTGCAATCAAGTTGAATTTTGTAGATAGACCTAGTGTAGTATCTAGATTGTTAAGTATTGATCGTAGGTCACTACCTTTTGACTTAGACTAGTGGTAGCTTTATCACATATGGTTTAGTCTAAAGTAAGGTATATGATCATTGATGTTATTGGGGCCTTAAACTAACTAAATAATATCATAGAATTTAATTATTTAATTTAATTAATAATAAACTTAAATTTAAAACTATCCTAAGGGCAATGAGTATATGTTCCCAACTTACCATACATGTCTTGAACTCTAGTACCCACTACTGAGATTACCAAGTGTTATGCTAGTGGGTGAACCAAGCAATAACATTACTACGAGTACTAAGTGAATATGTGTTTATGTTTGAAATTGTTCATGTTGATTCCGTTGATTGATTAATGTGCATGAACATATAAATATAACTAAGTACATAGAAAGTAAATCTATTCTAAGTCAAAGTACCTCAATGAATATGAATCAATCTTGATCTTATTCTAGTTCATGGAATGTGTTGAGGTACAATGCCACTCAAATAAGATGTTGTATAATTGATTGAAATCCATGCTACATACATTCATTGCCTATTTTTGAAAATTACAGAATAAAATTGCAAGAGTTCGATTATACTATGAACCAAATGATGTCAAATATGTAGTAGGTGCTTGCATATTTATAGGAAAATATAGACATTGCATTGATGGAGATGCATTAATGTATTTAGTTGGATTGATGGGGATGCTTCAATAAGGATGTGTTGATCTAGCTAAAATATAGTAGATGCAATATAACATTTAGGATATAGTAGATGCAATATAGCATCTACGATGTAGCAGTAAACTAAGACACATTGGCAAGGGTGCTACAACGCAGATGCGATATAGCATCTATGATATTTCAGCTGATTGATACACTTGACAATATGATGGTTTATCATATCCCCACAACTCTATTACCTAACATATTAGGTTTCATCAAATACTATCTCATCTTCAAAGGCTCATGATTTGCACAACGTACAAATGCACTCTTCTTGAGGAAGTTAAATCCATTTTCACTTTCAATTTTAAGATGATGAGAACTTAAGAAAAGCTTACTGATAGCATTCTAATACTTAATAGAAGCTTAGAGATAATCAACATCTACATCTAGTTTATTAGATCTAATCTAGTGTAAATAAAATTACCTCTTGCCTGCCACATTAGACCACATCTCTATCAAAAACTTCTACTTGACTAGTTAGTGAATATGCTTAGGATTTTGTTGCATGTTCTTCTAAGAGATATTCCATTTTCTCAATCATTGCATCCCTTGAACATACAAACCACGGTCTCGTAAATCCTCAAGAACTACTTTAGAGAATTTTTCTTACCTTGAGATATGTGAGCTATGAGTGTATGTAATGAATTAGCATAAGGCTACACTCGTAAAGGTAATAAATCACATTCACATAATAACATTGAGTATGGTGTTTGCATCTTTACCTCTAATTGATCGAAAAGAAAACTTTTTGGTACTTATTCAATATTTTCCTAAGTTTACCACTTGGTCTTCCCACACAACACATCCATCTAATACAGTAAAATAGATGATGGCTTGAATTTGATCTTCCAAGCCCAGAGTTCTAAATCCTTACATTTAAAAGCATGCAAAGCTTTGAAACCTCATGTTATTTTTTCTTTGGTGCACTTTCTCTACATGTAATTCTCCGTATAAATGAGAACCAAATATTTAACAAAATCTATTGTTTGTACATTGGTACTTCCAAAATAGAAGTTATAATAGTTATTTCAGATCATCAATTTGGTTTTATCTATATTCACTTGAAAACTAGATTAACAATAATAATTTTCTAAAATTTGCAACACAATTTGCATACCTTCTATAGTAGTGGAGATCAAGGCAACATCATTTACATATAAAAAAAGATTCATTAATTAAAATCCAATTTTGATAACATGACTATCTTGCCCATTCCATTATCGTTCCTACATTTTATCAATAAAGATACCAAAGAGAGTAAGAGAAAGTGGACAACCTTGCTTAACTTCAATTTTGCTTTGGAATTGAAATTTTTTCTTTGAATTATGTGTGGTGATTTATGTAGAAAGAAAAATGAAAAAGAATATAATAGAGTGTTTACTTGACCTTAAAATTATACCTAATAAGAGCATAGATTTGTATTGCAAGTTCAAGGGGTGCATGAAGAATTTTTAGACACTAAACTATATAAAATAACTGAAACTAAATTTTTACTTATGTCTAACAAAAACTCTACTCTCTTGAATATGTCTAGACAAACTAGTTGCAAAATTCTCTTCATAAATTTCTTCTAATTCCGTCACTTAAGATTGCCCACTAAAATAAAATGTGTAATTTGAAATTGTTATAACAAGACATTCAACACTAAGCTAATGCCTCAAAACATGGAGTTAATAACTTTAGAGCTTTAGCTTTTTATTAATTTCAAATTATGTGTTTCTTATTCTTATGGGGAGTAGTATTTGGATTAGAAAACAAAGCTAAACTTTATTTAAAAAAAATAGGAATGAAAATAAAATTTTAACACAAGAAAGTGGTAGAACAACTATTATTTTTTTTAAACAAGAATTAAGCATAGGTTGCAAATTTGAATTACACTAGTGTCACCTTCATGTTCTACATATCTTCTACTAAAGTATCATATTATATATATGTCTTGGAGGTACATACTTACATCAATTGAGACCCTCTTGGATCTTTTAGAATTCTTCATTGCAAATTTTTTATTTTGTCCATAACTTCAACATTGATAACTAGAACAGAACCTATAACCTATCTTTTCCATGATAAGCCTCTTAACACTAAGCTAAAACTTCCCTCATTGAAATCTAAAGATATCAAAATTTTTTAGAAGAGAACATGTTATCTTAAACATTGTTAAGATCTAAATGGCTTTGATTCCTTATGAACCTTATAAATGTCAGTAAGTAGGATACTTGTCTAAATCCTTCTCCATGTTCGTTGACTTTTGAAAGGATCCCATTGCTACCTAGGCAAGTTACAATAATGTTAGGACGTTTTCAAATTAGTTAAATGAGATTTTGCTAAAAAAAAGTACTCATCTCATGATAATTGGTTTAGTGTTAGGTTTTTTCTTTACACTCTCCTTTCTATGTTAATGATTTGTTTTGAATTTTTAAATTATTATTATTTTTAGGAGTTTAATAACCTTCAAATTTCTTGTTTAGTGATAAAACAAATTTTCTAAAAAGTTGCACAAAATAATTTTTCTTTAAATTTATCTTTCACAATTGCATGATAATTTTTTATTCGAGTTTTTCTATCACAACTATTGCAAAAAATAATCTAAGGTTTTTCTTTCATAATTTTTTTCAATGTTTAATTCCTTTGTTAGTCACCCATCAATGTGTAGTTTCATTTAGCCAATAAGAAATGATCACCCTTTAAAAAGTTAAAAGAGATAAGACATTATTTACATAGCTCCCTATAGACACTTGCACATGGCTTTTTATGTGAATATCCTTTAGGAATAGTTCTTAGCTTAAGAAGGTAGGCTATTATATGCTTGTTAGTTAGATAATTTGGGTGTTTGGTTTCTTTTGATGTGTGCACTTATTTCTGTTCACTTCACTATACATAATTAATCTTTGCATAATGATTATCTCTTTGAATTAAATTGGATGCAATTTTTAGACTTGGTAACTTAGTTTCTCAAGTTCTTTACATGTTCATTGTAGGTCATTACTAGTTGCTGATATGTAGTTCACAGTGACTTCGCCTTGAAGAGACTAGACTCTTGGTGGTGTGGAGAAGAGTTACAAGGACAATGCCATTACAATCATAAATAATAGAATGCATTTCATTTTAAAAATATTATAAATGTCAATTCATTTATGCTACTTCATGGAGGTGTAAATGATGTTTAGGGAAGCATTACTATGGTATCAAAGTGAAAACTTAAAACATTTTTTCATAATTATTCTCAAAACTTTATTTATAAGTTGAGTATACCTATTAGAATCAAACTCATGAATTTTCTCTCTCTCCACATAGGCCACTTGAATGAAACTTTCTTAAAGAAATTATGGATGAAAGGAAACTTTTAAAAAGACTCTTACCACTAAATTAATCAATCATTTTTGAAACCTTTTTTTGATAGTTATTAGTGGCATCTAGAGTATTTCTAGAGTTTTAATATTTCATACTATGACTAATATTAGATATGTTAAGTGTTTGAATTTATGATTCCATGGTTATGAAAATCTGGTATTGCTAACTATTTTCTTCGGTTACATGCATGAAATTAAACATTCATTATTCAATTAAGCATTATTATTATTATATGGTATTATGGGAGTTGTTAAGGTAGAAAACTAAAGAAAAGAAAACACATTCCCTGGGAAAATTAAATACCCTAATTAAATACCCTAAGTTGGTTACTATTTAGAAGAGTCCTTTAGTATTTGGATAAAATGATTCTTTTCCAAAGAATTTTTACAAAGTAGTCATTATGAGAATCTACTAAATCTTCATATTGAAGACTAATTGAAAAAAAAATGGAAATTTTTATACAAATAGTAAAGTTGAAAAAGGATTCATCATTGTATTGAGTTTGACAATGACACTTTCATAGAAAATACAAACTCTTCCAAAAAAAATAGTTTACTATTTTCACTACTATCAACTAGAATCAAAATAGAATGTAGATAATAAAGAAGAGTTTTAATATTGAGTAAATAAGAAAGTTAATAAAAATCACTTTTGAAGCCAAGTTGCAATCCCAAATATATGCCATGAAAAATAGTTTGGCTTTAACATGGTGGACAAGTAGGCTAATTGATTTTAACATGGTGAAGACTATGACTAATAGACAAGCCTTGATGAGGAAGACATCGAAAAAGGATCTTATTATTGAGATGAGTTTTAAAACTCCAAATGATATTGAAAAAAAAACTTTTTAATTATCTTTAAATCAATCAAGTTTCTATTTGTTATTTAAAATAAAATACATGTTTTGGAAACTTTATACCAGAGTTGAGCCTTAGAAGGAAAATCTTATTTCAAGTAGTGTTGTTAGGCCTATTTGTAATCTTCCTATTAATCTATGAAATTGGTTTTTCATCTATACAATTTCACTATATTCATAACATGCTTCATTATAGGCAAATTTAGACTTTTAATCTTCCATTTGGCTTTAAAAATTAGCCATCTATTATAATTATTTGATATTCCAGAAGAAAAATTCTTGACTAAAATGAGGTAATACTTCTTTTACCAATTTTTTAACTCAATTAAAAAAATGAAAATCCAAGTATTTATTATCAATGCTAATAGCTATACCCAATTGATAAAGTTAAATTTTCTTGACCAACGATATCATAACTATGACGTTTGATGAGTGGTGAGGTACCCCTACACTCAACCATACAAATACGAGCGTAGCACGCGCGATCTGGTCAAACTTTGCAGACTAAGTGCCTACACGCCTCATGGAACACTAAAGGTTAATCATTCATTGTCTTCCCAGACCTACTTGTAGTTGTCACAGTTGTATGGTTAAGTAAGTCTGATGTATGTGATTTTTATGTCTTTTCTATTTTATCTCCTATGCTAACGAGGTGAAGGGTGAAGAGACTAATTGACTAACTTTAACTAACTAACTAAGCCTTAATTAACCTAGCATCAGCATTCGTTCCCACTTACTATTCACACCCTAAACCAATGCAACCTTGGTTACCAAATGCTATTCGTTGCTGGGATCACCAAGCATAACACACGTGCTTGAAGTGGTCGTACTGAGGCACTTAACTAGGAGAGAAGGGTTGAGAGGGATTTAATGACTAATAAAGAAATTAAATGATAAATAGTAAATAACAATAAATGAAGTCCTAATTATCCTATTCCATGTACTCCAAGGTTTATCCAAGGAGTTCATCTTTATTGCCATACACAAACTTATGTTCAAGTACAATATTTGCTCAAATAAAGATTCGTTCACTTTGGAGTTCCTACTACGGGCACATGGAAATTATTCTATTTCTGGAGAGGTAAACCTACTAGTGTTTCGCTATGGTCTAGGCTTAGAATGGGAAAAAAGGGAGAGCCACCTCTTATTTATAGACTTGGCGGTGAACTGCGATATCACGTCCCATCATACCCCCATGACTGAATGAAAACTCATCCTCGAGTTTCTTACAAAATATTAGGAAGGTATGGGATTATTGACTCAAATGGAACTAATGGTGAATGGGATGACATGTGAACGGATCATCATTACAAGATAAGATAAAACTGGTGTTCATGACAACAAGAGTGAACACCTTATACATTTGACATCAGGCCTCATTTGGTACCTAAGAGAGAAGAGAGAAGAGAGAAGAAGTTTGCTACTTCCAATGCCAAGATTGCTCCTTGCATAGCTACTTCAGCACTAATCTATTCCAAGTATTTCCTCTAGATCCAATTCATTGTTATATGATTGCCATCTGCACACACAACATAGTATTATATTAGCAAGGGTAATTAAATCATCATGTAATTGATACCTTGCTTCGGTAAAAGGTCCATTGGCTGGGTTGTGGTATGGCTAATTGCGGATTTGGAGATATATTAATGATGACTACCGAAGGTGTAGGGGTTAGGAGAAAATTGAAAAAATTAGACCAAGACCCCCATGACTAAGAGCGAACCTCTGGTAGCAATAGAATGGAGGAAGAAAAAGAACAAGAAAGATGGAGAAAAAGAGATACCTATAACATTTATGAAGCGGATGTCAAGATGGAAATGAACAAAATAGAGTGGATTGTAAAAATGTTAAGGGAAAGAATTTAACTGGTGCACCAAATAGGAATGCCAGTGGGTCCTCTCCAAAGCAGGCTCATGCCCTTAATGCCCTAACAAACCCGCATTCAAAGAGTCTGTAGGCTCTGGGAATGTCTTTTGGAACAAGAGTTAAAGTCTTAACCATAAGAATTTACCAAAAAGAAAATAATGCATTTACCAAAATATATACTAATGATACAACTGGAAATGAGGTGAATAATGGAGGAAGAATGATGGAAAGGAGAGAATGGAATGGAGTCTCAAGAACAAGGTGGTGTACAGCCCCTTGTGTGTTTCATAATTAATGTGACTTGGTAAATCTCATTCCAACTCTGGCCTCAAACAAACCACATCCAGTGACTTCGCATTAATGCATTTGGCCAATCCGTCCACTTGAATAACAAGAATGCCTTCCCCAAGAGCCACCACCATTCCGACAAAATGAAGGAGGAGAGAATGGGAAGCGAGAAGGGCCTTGGTTAGAGGGAACATTTTTATTTTGAGTTCCATAACTAGTGCTTGTAGCCCAAGGGATTATTTTGTCTAAGGGGTGTGCTTTGAATTCTCACTTTCCGTCTGTTTTTTAATGTGTTTATGTGTGAGAACCACACCATGCAAAGACTTATTATTTTTATTTCCTCAGCTTCCTGATAATTGGGTAACATCGAAATGGTAAGAAAACTCAAGAAGAAAACATCCAAGCACCCAAGAGAATGGCCAACACAAATGCATCAAGTCCCCTTAAAGTCACACCCTTTTCAATCCTTGAGTCCTTCCTTAGTTTGATAAATGCACCATCATTGATTCGTTGATGGTTCTTATTAAAAAGGGACTGTACAGTTCCAAGAGAAGAGAAACCATAGAATTTTGTAGATGAATGGATGAAGTGGACTCATTGCCTATCATATCAAAAGAAAAATACCTTAGTATCAACATCGTAACTTAAAGGTAAAAACCAAACATTAGCAATCAATAGGAAAACAATTCATACCATAATGAAGAACACTTATTAAATGACAAACTTACAAGATGGATAACACACACACAAACATACATAAAAAAGAAAAAAGTATAACGATGTTGTAAAACAAAAACAAGAAAAGTTAAAGAAATTTGTAAAACAAAAATGTGCAAAACAAAAAATGTGTAAAACAAAAATGTGTAAAACCAAAATGTGTAAAACAAAAAATATAAAACAAAAATGTGTAAAACAAAAACGTGTAAAACAAAAACATGTAAAAAAAAAATTTAAAAAAACTGAGGGCCCCAAATGATCAGCATAGGTGGCCATCTCCCCCATGACTAAATGGAAAGGGAGAGATCTAAAATAACAAACATCTATTTGAATTTCTTAGAAGTGTCCAACTTCTCCCGATTGATGTTCTTAGATTAAGGGGTGGAAGTTGGCGACGCTTATATTCCAATGTGTCTATGCCTTTATTGTTAGTGTGGGTTGTTCCCCCAGTTTGNATGTGTAAAACAAAAACGTGTAAAACAAAAACATGTAAAAAAAAAATTTAAAAAAACTGAGGGCCCCAAATGATCAGCATAGGTGGCCATCTCCCCCATGACTAAATGGAAAGGGAGAGATCTAAAATAACAAACATCTATTTGAATTTCTTAGAAGTGTCCAACTTCTCCCGATTGATGTTCTTAGATTAAGGGGTGGAAGTTGGCGACGCTTATATTCCAATGTGTCTATGCCTTTATTGTTAGTGTGGATTGTTCCCCCAGTTTGTTCCATGCATGTTGGTGGGTTGCTCTTTCGATTAGCTGTCAACCATGGGGTGTCCACTACTTATGTGGTTTCTACATACAGGCACCTTTGTATCTAATTTTCTAGGGCACATCGGTTACATGTAGGAGATGCAGAGCATTCCTCCATGTCATCACCCTTTGTGTCACTGTATTTGATGCACGAAACTTTCTTCTTCTCGATCTTTCTATAAATGTTTACCTTAGATATCTCCAAGGAAAGATCGTGGATCCCTAGGCATGCATCTACTGTACTCAGCCATGCCCTTCCCATTATAATTGGGAAGCCCCTGTTGTTACTGTTGACTTCTATCACCAGGAAATTAGCTGGGTATGATCGACCACACATAGTGGTAATGATGTCCTCCACCAATCCCAAAGAAATGGTGATGGACTGGTAAGCCAACTCAAGTTGAATATTTCTCTTCTTGAGTTGGGGCAGGTTCTAGGCTTGATATATTTCTCATGAGATTAAGTTGACTATGGAACCTGAATCAAGAAGAGCCTTATGTGGTTCATTCCCGGCGACTTGTAGATAGATTAAGGGGCTTTTAGGATTAGAGAGTTTCCTAGGAAGGTGGCCTACCTTGATCCAGTCGCTAATAGTATGTGTTAACATAACCATATGCGTGAAGCTCTGTTGTTGGACTGAAGGGAGCCCTGAAGTCTTATTGGTTGGAGGAGCATGCACAAACTCAACCGCTTGTTGTTGTGAGAGCTTGTCTGGGATTTTGGTTCTAAAGAAAGGTCTTCTATTCTTGTGGTTGTCAGAACCAGCAGCAGGTTGAATGTTTATGACTCTCGTAGTGTTACCTTGCTGCAGTTGAGTGGGGAGTTCCCCTTGCATTGTTGGAGCAGGTGGTAGTAGGACTATCGGCGGAAGAGTGGTAGATGGATTTGGAGGATGGTATGGATGTGGAGTATCTCCTGGAGGAGGAGTCCTTCTAAAGTACTCCCGAACTTGGTAGTGACGTTGTGGAGTTGTGTGACCCATAGAGTCACTTGGAGAAACCGGCTACTACACGTAATAGCCATAAAGATCGGGTTACCGGTAAGGGTATTGTTGTCTAGGCGGTGGCATCCCCCATGACTGTGGGTGTTGGCATTGCTAATGTTGCCCGATGGGTTGTGGTGGAGTTCCACTTGGATAGTATGTTAACGATTGGTGGAACTACCTTAGGTTACCTTGGGAATAAGGTAACCTTTAGGGTGCTTACCATTAGTTAAGTCTCGGGTTAAGTGCATACACCCAAGACTCTTGCAGATGTGAGATGATTAGACAACATCCCTTAGGATGGTCATATTGGCAGATCTCACATCCACCATCATTGTCTATGTTTAAGTCTACAACCTCATCGGAGATAGTTATTTTCCCCTTACCATTGTTACGTGCATGGCCTGCATCTCTCCTCTTTTTCTTATCAAAGATACTACCTCATTCCACCTTAGAGTCCTCTACAATTTTCAGGATAGTTTCAAGTCTAGAGTCTAAGGAATCCCATAATTGATCCATCTTAGCTGACACTTCTGTTGTTAACTTCTAGAGTGACAAGGTTTTTCTATTCACCAACTCTTCGAGTGGTGACTCATCCTCCTCATCGCAAAATCTCACTCCCTTCTTTCGAAGGGAAGGATCGCAGTTATATTCTTTCACGCTCTCTCTTTTTCGTAGCTCCCCTTCTTCTTTGGATACTTGCTCCAACAAGCGATGAATTTCATGGGATCTAAGCTCAGATAGTCTCCCTTGGGCATAAGTCCAAAGGGTTCTCCTAGTCTCATGTCTTAGCCCATCTACGAGGTGGCGGAGTTGATCCCACTGTGTGTAACCATGGCCCAGGCAATGATGTAACAATGCATAGTATTGACCCATGGCAGCATACAAGGGTTTGTGATTACCCTACTTCCATCCTTGGATCTGCTTACGCAAGTTAGACACTCTAGAGTACGTTTGGTATTTATCGTTGAACAATTCTAACATTGTACTCCATCTCCTAATGGTTTCCGGCTCTAAGGACCGACACCAACTCTCTGCTTCCTTTGTGAGTGTCCTAGGAAACAACTTTAGTTTCCGCCACTCGTTTTCTATGTTTTGCAAGGTGCAAGCATTGTGGAATGCCTATAAATGATTCTACAGATCAGCATTTTATCCCCCTTCGAAGCATGGAATATTATTCATATATAATATTTTGATCTGACTATCTTTTTGATGCCTTGTCGGTATCCTAACTGCCTCCATTATATCTAGCATACTTCGGGTGGCTAGTAGGGGTTCATCATGATCATCTCTTTCATGAAGTCTATGATGTCTACATTGTTCCCTACTTTCCTTTTGTTCATTCCCTTGTCCTTGCTCTCGAGTCTCTCGTCGAGGTCTTTCATTTTTCCTACCTCTATCCTCATCGTTATGCTCTTGGTGGCTACGCCAAAATGTGGAAGGAGAGGGTGAGTGATGTGATGAAGGGAAAGAAGAAGGAGAACCATTGTCATGATGATGCTTCTTGCCTTCTCTTCGGCTACTACAACCTCGATCGTGATGACGATCCAAGTGCCAGTCCTTGTCATGTGTTGTTGTTCCCTCAATGAATAGTTGGCATTCATAGGGATCAAAACCAGGGTTGTGTATCGTGGAGCGTAGGTTCTGATACCCCACCTCCTCACCATTGTTAGGAGGGGGCCCATCAATTGATGGAGAACCCGTTAGAAGTGGTTCACCATCTCCGATTTCACTTAGGACGTGCAGTACCCCTTTTCCCTTCAACAATGTATGGTGGCTCTCTTGCTGTGAGTCCCTTAAACATTGTCCTTTTGAGGGATGATAATCCCTTGTGTTGAAATCACCTACAACGTATTCAGCATATAGCTGTGTCATGCCGATCTGTGCAAGAGCACGAAGGAGCATGTTTGGGACTAAATGATCTAGGGGTAATAGTATGTTACCTTGCAAGTCTCTCCATCACAGCTCTTCATCCTAATGGAGGATAAAGGTAAAATCTGGTATGTACTCATCGGGATGAGTATACACTACTCGATGCTATTGAGGAACTGACAGATTTTGGTTATGTGTTCGATGCTGCCGACTGTTTCTAGTATGATCCCTAGGTGGTGAATTACTTCTGTTCAAAGAAGAAGACATTGTTAATTAATTTGGTGTGCTATTTAACCGTTATATAATTTTTTGTTTAATTAACCCTAAGGGTTTGTTTAAGCTCCCAACGATGTGGATAATTTCCTATGTTCTACTTAGTGCACAAACACTTAGTCCCTGGTAATGGCACGAATGATGAGTGGCGAGGTACCCCTACACTCAACCATATGAATACGAGTGTAGCACGCGCGATCCGATTGAACTCCGTAGACTAAGTGCCTACACGCCTCATGGAACACTAAGGTTAATCATTCGTTATCTTCCTAGACTTACTTGTAGTTGTCACAGTTGTATGGTTAAGTAAGTCTGAGGTATGTGATTTTTATGTCTTTTCTATTTTATCTCCTATGCTAACGAGGTGAAGGGTGAAGAGACTAATTGACTAGCTTTAACTAACTAACTAAGCCTTAATTAACCTAGCATCAACATCCATTCCCACTTACCGTTCACACCCTGAACCAATGCAACCTTGGTTACCAAACGCTATTCTTTGCTGGGATCACCAAGCGTAACGCACGTGCTCGAAGCGATCGTACTGAGGCACTTAACTAGGAGAGAAGGGTTGAGAGGGATTTAATGACTAATAAAGCAATTAAATGATAAATAGTAAATAACAATAAATGAAGTCCTAATTAGCCTATTCCATGCATTGCAAGGTTTATCCAAGAAGTTTGTCTTTATTACCGTACACAAACTTGTGTTCAAGTACAAAATTTGCTCAAACAAAGATCTGTTCACTTTGGAGTTCCTACTGCGGGCACATGGAAATTATTCTATCCCTAGAGAGGTAAAACTACCAGAGTTTTGCTATGGTCTAGGCCTAGAATGGGAAACAAGGGAGAGCCGCCTCTTATTTATAGACTTGGCGGCGCACTACAATATCGCGTACACGATATCATGGGGGAAGATGCGATATCACGGTGGCTGCGACATCACACATGCGAGATAGCATCCCATTGTAGTCATAGATTCGATATTACAGCATAAGCTACGTGATCATATATCCAATATTGTAGGATGTATGCAACCTATAAATATAGCACTTAGGCACATGGATCCCCATAGGTTTTCATTTTATAGTAGCAGAACTCTTTCAATTTATTTTCGTAATCTAGCACCTAGAAGTGTGAATGCCCACAGTGTAGTGTGGCTTAGTGCACAACATCTTTGTTTGAACATCTTATACTTCGGCACAAGTGTGACCGAAAATAAAGATCAAGCTATTTCTCACTATTGCAACATTCTCTTAGTTTTTGACTTAGCATAATGTTCACTATTTTGCTAATTAATGTTTTACTATTCCATTTAGTTTACTATTACTATTGTTATTTGTAGAATGAGTATGATTGATTTGAAGCACTTAAGTGTAATTACTTGGTAACCCAGTAGTGTTATCACTTGGTACACCTAGTAGTAGTACACTTGGTATCCCAATAGTAGTTACACAAAGCCCAAGTTTGTATGGAAGATCAAGAACAAATGCTCATTTCCATAGGCTAGAATAGACCCATTTACTTGATTTACTTAGATTTAGAAATCATTTCCATTTTCATTATGTTTTCTAGGAGTAACAATGGCCTACCAACATTAAATATCATAAACCTGATTGTGAGCTAAACCATATTCATAGAATTCACTAGCTCCATGTGGGAAGACAATGGTCTCAAACTTAAACCAATTGCTAGCATATTAACATTGCCTCATCCATGGATTATGATTTGGTCATGTGTGAATGCCTGTGACTAGTATGGTAGCTCCACCACTCATCATTGGCACCATTGCTAGTAACAAGTTAATGTATGTTGAGTAATTGATTTTCTAAAGTTCGTTGTATTAGAAATCCAAAGTTAAATGTATAACTTTTTAATAAATCCAAAAAATTAAGCACACTTAACTAAACATCTGAAAATAATAACATGGATTCAACAAATAATTAATCACCACCTACCAAGGAACCACAAAGAGGCAATGATTGAATTAGCAAGGAAGAAGAATGGGGGATGCCAATGCAAACAAGAATCACATATGCTCACACTGATCCTTATCATCTATATTTTACTTTAATATTTCATTAGGACAATCAAATGTGATGGAGATACAAGGCAACATAGTCCTACCTTTAGATCGTGCAATACTTAACATGCTCCAACCTTCCTTAAGGGGAATGAATTTGAACCAATCTAGGAAGGGTACCATGTGACTAAGCACATGACAAGGCCCTATGAACCCATGAAGGAGTAGATGTGAAGAGATGCTGCCATGTAAATCAAGAATTTCCACAACAAAGGAAAGTAGGTTAACACTTTCGTTGTCTTGGAAGAACTAGATGTTGATGTGTTTATTATAGAAAAACTCCATTAGATTCATGAGGAGCATTCAAAAACATTTATTATCAAACTTGAGAAACTTTTCAAAGTTAAACTACATTCCACTCTAGTAGAGACATCATGAAGGGAGGCAAAAGACACCAAGAATAGGTAAAAATCAAGGCCAAGAGTTTTTGCTGAACATCATAAGAAGGAGTACTAGAGTCATCAAAGTAGGACAAGCCAACATTTTTCTCATATTGCCTCATCTACATCTTCATGATCATCAATGGACTCTGATAGGAGGAGACAATAGTATTGAGATCATGATAGAGAGGAAAGAAGGACTCATGATTGTCATGATCATCATCCAAGGAACTTTGATGAAGAAGATGAGGACTATGCACAAAAAAGATGCAGGGATCAAAGAGAGGATCATGAGAGACATGAGCACTGATGGGGGTACTGCTATGACAAAGCTCACAAACTTGATCATGATGATGAACCCTTGATGGCAGCCTGTAGCATGATCAACATTAGGAAAGCTATTTATATTCTAACTAGGCACATCAAGGATATCCATATCAAATGGCTAGATATGAATAACATGCCCAAATTTAAGGGTGGTTATAATGCTGGTCCTCAGTAGCACCTTCAAGAATTTTTACAATGCCTGCACCTTGAGAAATATTGAAAGTGAATGGCAAAAATTAAAGTTGTTCCCATGGAAATTTTTGAAAGAAGCTGAGAGCTGGTATAGATCACTTGAACAAAAATTAATTAGAAGATGAATTACCATGTTAGAGCTTTTCAATGATAAATATCAAACTTATTCACAAGTGTTCAATTTGCAAAAATAAAAAAGAAAAAAAAAACCCAAGGATGAAAGAAAAGGATCCATGAATCCCTTAATGCAACAATGGGTAGGTATTATTTCCTACTGCATAGATGCCCAAGCCATGAATTCTCACAATGGAAAAAACTAAGGTACATTGTAGCTGGGTTATGAAATAAGACTAGAGAGACCCTTGGGGTTTATGCTGAAGGACAATTATCAAAGATGTCAACCCATCATATACAAAGATTGATTGATCAAGTGGAAAAGGAGGAAGGCAAGTTAAGAAAGAGAGAATCATTAGAAGAATATAATAGATATCCATCTATTAGAGAAAAGGATGCAAGAGTTTATGACATACAAGAGGAAGAAGCCTTGGATTAGGCAATTCAAAAAAAAAAACTCTGTTGATCTAGAAATCTGTCGCTGATGTAGTAGCATAGGTAGCAAAGATTTGGGACTTAGGTAATGATAAATGTACAAAAACCTTGAAGATTATGGAGGAATGAGTAGAGGAAGCCTTTGGGAAAAGCAAGAATAAGAAAAAGAAGAGAGAATTTGGATGAAAGGGCAAAGTGGCTTCAGTGGCTGAGTGTTCAGACATAAGCTCTAAAGATGACGAAGGATGTGTCATATGCCAATACGAATATCCCAAGGGATGTTTCCTAGTAATGGTGCACTTACAAGAAATATGGGCATATGCACTTAACCATAGATTTGTCAAGAAACAAATGCCCAAAAGGTTACCTTACCCTAAAGGTAACTATAGGCAAAACTTCCAACCCACGTACTAGCCTAGCGAAGCTTTACCACAACCATAAGGGTAGTATTATTAGTAGTGGCAACAACCCCAATCATGGGCCATGCCACCACCATGCTAAAAATATCCATATTAGGAGTTAGATCCATTTGGATACTTTGTGCAACATCTAATGTCTTCTAGCAATGTTGTTGTTCAAACTTCACAATACTATCCAACTAAGTACCACATACCGACACTACCAAGGATGGATCCAAACTCGTATATGCATCCATTAGTTAGTAGTTCTTCAAACCAACATCCAAATCCTTTACCACTAGTGCCACCTTCTATCATGTAGGGGGAACTACCACCATAACCACAACAAAAAAGTGCAACATGGGCATTTAACATGCAAGAGGAGGTAATTGCATGTGAACCACAACCCAAGAAATGACAGTTCTTCCAAATGAATCTTGAAAAGGCTCAACAGATGGGGACCATGTCTAATTCCACTCCATCTACATCTAATACTCCTCCATACAAAAAGCTTCCATAGTCATCAACTCTAAATATTTTGACTATCATGCTAAAGCAAACAATCACTCATTGGTAAAGGTAGGAGTATTTCCATAGAAGTGAACAAATTTAAGAAGTCCCTTAGTTTAATTTTAGATAGTAGGGTAGAAACTATGTAAAGCTCTACTTAATTCCAAGTTAGAAGTGGACCTGATCTCATAAGACATGTATCAGGCTTTGAATCTACCATCATTAAAGAAGAGTAACATTCGATTAGATCTTGTAAATGAGTCAATCATAGTTTCACTAGGACAAGTGGATGATGTGATCACCATCATTAGTGGCTAGTATTACCCTGCAAATTTTCTAGTAATCCATGTTAGTAATAATAAGCGAGAATTTCCAATCATCATGGGAAGATCTTGGCTGAGTACCGTCAATGCTAAGGTTGGGATTCACAACTTGTCCTTGGAGATATCCAAGGAATACGAAGCCGGTATCATACAGAGACATAAAGTTTCATGCATCACATATAGTGATAACAGGTGCAATTGTGTGTAGATAATATGGGCCATTAAATGAGAAGATACCAAGGCATGCAATAAATGTATAGAAGAAATATGTATGCAAAAATATCTGTATGTGATCGCCACACAACAAGAAGGCACTTAGTGGTTGATCATAGATGAAGAAACTCAATCCAACAAGTACATGGAACCAGTAGAGAAATTATTAGTCCCTACATTGAAGAGGCTGATAAGCTAGAGCAATTGAGGAAAATGCACTTCTACCTATGAATAAGTCAAGAAGAAGAGACAGACTAGGGACAATTGAAGATCCGAAACACTATGGAACTAGAACCACTAGAACTAAAAGCCCTACTAGAAATGTTAGAATATGCTTTCCTAGACAATAAGAAGCCAGTAATAATCAATGCCAATCTAAAAAAAGAAAAAAAGAGGAAGTTGTTGAAAGTGATTAACAGATGGCCCATAGCATTTGTGTGGTCATATGATGAGACCATGGAAATTGATTCAAGAATCTATTAATATCAGATATACACTAATCCAGTGATCAAACTACAATGCCAACCCTAACAAAGGCTCAATCCCAAACTAAAAGAATTAGTCAAGAAGAAGTTAGAGAAATTGCTGAAAGTAGGATTCATTTATCCTATTGCAAATAGTGAATGGGTCAGTCCCTTAACGATTGTTTGAAAGAAGGGGGGGAAATGGTGAGTATGCATTGATTTTAGAATGTTGAACACTGCTACTTTTAAGGATCACTTCCCTTTTCCATTTGTTGATCAGGTCCTAGATACCATTTTAGGACATGAGTATTATAGTTTTTTGAATAGATACAATGGATATAATTAGATTTTCATTACACTTGAAGACTAGGAGAAAATAATGTTCACTAGTCTATTGGGAACATTTGCCTATAGGCAGATGCCCTTCAGTCTTTGCAATGTGCTAGCCACCTTTCAAAGATTGGTACTAAGCATCTTTCATAAACACATTAGAAATGATGTTGAAGTATTCATGGATGATTTTTCAACATATGGACTCGATTTCAAGCAAGAATTAGACCAATTGGAGTTGATATTAAAAAGATGTATGGAAACTAATGTTAAGCTCAATTGGTAGAAAAGCCACCTTCTGGTCTAGGGTGGCATAGTGTTGGGGCATAAAATCTCTCATAGAGGTATTAAGATAGATTCTAAGAAAATTTGAATCATACAAAATATCACTCAAAGGCCATATATAATAAAAGATGTAAGATAATTCTTGGGCCACACAAGATATTATAGAATATTTATAGAGAATTTTTCAAAGATAGCAAAACTGTTTGTGGAATTCACTAAGAAGGATGCAACCTTCGAATGGACAAAGTCATGCGAAAAGGAATTTGAAGCTCTAAAGTAGAAACTATTTGAGATACCAATCCTTCAAGCTCCAGATTGGTCCATGCCTTTTCACATCATGATTGATGCTTCTAATTATAAACTTGGTGCAGTATTGACATAGCTAGATGATTAGAAGAGCCCCTATTATATACATTGTGCTAATAGAAGCATCACTAGAGCACAACTGAATTACATCACAATCGAAAAGTAGTTTATGGTTGTGGTGTACGCTCTTGAGAAGTTCAGAGATTATGTGCTTGGGTATCATATCTATATTTATATTGATCATAGTACCATCCAGTTTCTCATGAATGAACTAGTAGTTAGTCCTAGGGTGATAAGATGGCTCATTATTTTACAAGAATTCAACATCACAATCATTGATAAAAAGGGTGTAGAAAATGTAATAGTCAATCATCTATTAAGGCTAAAGTGGGATGTCCAAGATCAAGAAGAACCTTTATCCAACT
Organism: Gnetum montanum; assembly: GCA_015680685.1. Taxonomy (NCBI): domain Eukaryota; kingdom Viridiplantae; phylum Streptophyta; class Gnetopsida; order Gnetales; family Gnetaceae; genus Gnetum; species Gnetum montanum. The sequence goes on along the minus strand of MNCI01027256.1, from coordinate 266,193 downwards.
AGTTCCCCAATGATAACCTATTTATTAAAATAGTAAAGGATCTAAATTTAATAAGGAAGCCATGGACAACAGAATATCTAACTTATCTATCAACATAAGAGCTTCCTACTAATTGGAGTAAGAAACCATGAGAATAATTTCTTCATAGAGAAAAAATATATATGTAAATCAATGACAATTTGTACAAGATCTATGTAGATGGGCTAGTTAGATGATGTGTGCTAGAGTGTGACCAATAGAAAATCTTACAGTATGCACATGAAGGCCCATGTGGTGGCCACTATGTAGGGTGAATAATAACACTCAAATTGATGATGATAGGCTACTTTTGGTCTACATTGTTTAGAGATGCCCACAATTTTATGCAATCTTGTGAGCAATGCCAAAGAGATGGAGGAATTACAACCAAATATGAAGGGCCACAACAATGGATACAACCACTGGAACCATTTGACATATGGAGAATTAATTTTATGGGGTCCTTAACACCAATGTTGAATTGAAAAGGGTACATAATTGTGACTGTGGATTATTGTACTAGGTGGGTAGAGCCAGCAACAGTAAAATACTATACAACAAATACAGCTACCAAAGTTTTCCAAAAGTATGTCATGAATAGATTTGAAGTATTGAGAATGCTCATATCACATAATGGGACTCACTTCACTGGTGCTACATTTAAAAAGCTCCTACAACAACTTGGGGTGAACCATAAGCTGACCACACCATATCACCCCCAAGCATATGGTTAAGCCAAAGTTATTAATTAAGAAGTTACTAGGATACTTACTAGGATGCTTAGTAGGCTTAGAAAGGATTGGAGCACTAAATTGAATGATGCTTTATGGGACTATAGGATATCCTAGAAATTACCTATAGGATACTCACCATATGAGTTCGTGTATGACAAGTTACCAACACTCTCGATTCAGGCAAAGCTCCACACTCTAGCTATTGCCAATCAACTTGACCTTGATTTGAGCTTAGCCCAATGAGAACACCTCATGAATCTAAACCTCTTAGATGAAAATAGGCTTGTAGCACTCATGAGCAATAAAGTCCAGAAACATTACTCCAAACTTAGGCACAATACATAAATAAGGCAACTAACTATACAACGAAGTGATAAGGTCCTTTCTTGTAATTATAATTATTTATCCCAAACAACCAAATTTTAGACACTTCGAGAGGGACCATACATTTTTCAAGCCACTTATTCATCTGGTGCCTTACTTATCTACCATCCATCCTATCCACATAATCTCATTCTTACTAACATCCAACAAGTCAAATTATACTATGAATATTTCAATGAATCTTCCCAATCTAACTAATAGTCTTCTACTTGCTCTTTCTTCCATTTGACTAATCCTAACAATAGTCATGGGGGTGTCCATTTGTACATGTAGGTACCTTACTAAATTTTTCACTTTCTTTTTACTTTTCCATTCTTTTATACTTTTTAATTTCTTAATAATCTCTTAATTCTTTCACATTTTCCATTCTTTAATAATTTTTTATTCTTTACATCTTTGTCTATTTTTACTATATTTTTCATTTTTTTCATACTTTGTTTTCATTTTCTTTGTACATATTTTTGATTACTAATAAAGCACACCAAGAATAAGGCAAGATGTAGTCTAATAAGGTGAAGATTTCTGTATGTTATCAAGTCATAAGGGATTGATTATTTGTACAATTAAACCACAACATTCATTCATCCATTCCATTGATAAGAGGTTCTTATGATGGCCATAATGATATTCTTTCCATCATAGAACTAAGAATAAACTTGTGAGCATTATGCATGGACCAAAAAGTGAAGTATCAAGAGGGAATGTCAAGGGTGTGATATCAAGGGAATTTGTGAATTCTCTAAGGTTACTGCTGTGAGTTCTATCCTATTGCTTAGGTTGTATTATATCCTTGTAGATCTAATGAAAAATGGGAGTAAGAGTATAATAAGTGCTAGCTTACCATGTCACTAGATAGACATGCTACCCATGCCTGAAGGTAGCCCTCTGGTAAGGTTGACATAGTTAAAAAAAATATAAAATATAAAATAAATGCACAAAATAAATTTCTAGGGGTCCCATTTGAAAGACATGTTATCCATGCTTGAAGATAGACAGCTTCTCAGGAATCTAAAAAATAAAAAGTGCAATGAATAAACTCCTCCTTTGGACAATACGTTAAGTGGTGATACTCCTTACACAGTGGTAGTCTTATAGTTGTGACTCTAAGAGATAAAACAATGTGATGTCATTGGAATGTGGTTTGGACTTGGTTTGAATCTTGGTAGAAGGGCTAATGATTACTTTAACCACTAATAAAACATAAGAATTCATTATACCTATGGTAATACACCTCATGTCTCAATTTCTGCAATCCCTTCTAAGTCCATCTCATCTCACTGGATGAATAATTATAAGTTATGGTTTTGTCTAACATAGTATAATTTTCCCAACTTGGTGCTACTAACATATCTATTTTACTAAATAGGTATGCGTTACATTCAACACCTTAAGTACCTAAGGACACTTTTAGGTGTACTTATATAAGGAAATTAAGGGCTAGAGCCTACTTTGGGAAGGACCCACTTGTATAACTCTCGTATCTTATACTTGGTAAATGATTTCACATCATTTGGAGCCTTCTGATAATAATAAATGTCAATAAATACTTTCCTTATCATCTTAAACTCTAGTTGGACATTAAAGCTTCGTTACCCATTTCTTATCTATCTAAACCACTTAATGAACTTTCATAGCTCGAGATTCCTTCTTTGTGCACTTTCTATGCCAAATTCTTGAAAAATATGCATCATTCATAGCCCAAGACCCTCTAGACATGTTTCATATATTTTAGACATTCTAACTAACTCATTCTTTTTCAAGGAAAATCAATGAAAAATTTGAAATTTTCACCTTTGATATTGGAGCTTCGACATCAGATCCCCTTTGATATCAGATCTATGATATCTCTCTTTAAAAAAGTATATATAGTGTAAGGGGCTTAGCAAATTTTCATTTTCAAATTTTGAAGCTAAGGGAGTTTTTGCCATTTTTTCATCTAAACTAAGAGCTCTAACCTCCCAACTTTCAATGCTCATAACTCCATCCTTGTAGCTTCAATTTTTGAGATTCTTGAACCTTGTTGATCATGGAGCTCTCAACTTAGTCATGGGAAGGGGTGGCAGGGTGCTTAGTGTGATATCACTAGAATTAGAATTAGAATTTTCTAACGCTTAGAAGGTATTATCAAGGTAAGTACAAAGAGAAAAATGAAAATTTTTAACAAAAATCAATCATACTAAACTCAGAACACTTAGATAATCCTCTTAATGAACCATACCAACTATCATAAGCCATAAAAATGTGCAAAATGGATAATTGTGAAGGATTATAAGGGAACTAACATTTAAGGGGTTCCTTTTTGAAGATTTTTCTAACTTTGCAATCATAACAAGTTAAGAACTTGATCTAGTAAAGGGTATGAGTGAGGAAAAAAAGGTTATCAAGAATTGAATTAAATATTTTAATAATTTCCAAACCCTTGATGATTAAAGATGGCCTCAAAAAGAAGAGCAATAGGAGGACCTTCATAGCCAACAAGCAAAAGGCCAAGAGATCATGGATGAGGTCGAATAGGGGAATAGACCCCACAAGTAGAATATGTGGAGTAGGAGGCTCAATCCTTCAATATCCATCAAGAAACTCTTGCTATAGGACACTCAACCTAGGCAGACGTAATAGATCCATAAGCATTAGAACAAGGAAAACACCTCACACTATTACTAGATTGCCTCCAAGCTATCTAGGAGAAAACGATCATAACCACAATGATTGTAGAGGTCAACTTTTGTCCATTCCTAGAATTTGCTCTAAAAGTAGTGAAGATGCAACTCCAACCATCATCATTATGGCCTATAATCACAAACAATGAGAAATGGTATTTGTTGGAGACATATCAATTCTAGCATAACAAAGGGGAAGATGCAACAGTTAACATTGAGGGAGTCTTAGTATCCTACTCTATAAAGGTGATAGTTGAAGCCCTTAATGTGCCCAATGAAGGGGCAAAAGTAGCACATCTTTCCACTAGATCAGATATAGATACAAGAAAACTATGGTTGTAAAGAGCATATGAAAAAGACCACAAGGATTACAATGCACTAACTCTTGAAGAAAGGATTTACTTCAAAATCAACACATATAAGCTATAATTCATAAAAAGACTAAATAGGATAACAACATTTGAGGCCAAGGGAAGTGTGATTTTAATGGGAAAATTTATTGTAAACATTACACACCTCTATTTCCTTGAGATTCAATGACTTTTTGAGGAAAAGAAGGCAAGGAAGCTTACACATCCATTTCCTTGCCTCATTACAAAGGTTTGCAGATGCATTAGAATCCTAGGGTACATTAATGATGTCCTTGGAAAGGCTCAAAATGCTTCCTAGACTAGAATGCTTAAGCCAACATCACCGAAGAAGGACTAGGTGGAGAAACAAACACATGCTGAGGAAACCACTCAAACTACTATGCAACAACAAGAAGTAGGACCTAGTGGTTGGAAATAAGAGTAATAGAAGCAATAAGAACAATAACAACAATAAGTTCTACCATTGCCACTACAAGACTACACGCCATTAATGAGTTAGAGACCATCAGTTGGGGAGCATGTGAGGAGGATAACCTCTATAAAGTCATTGATAGTGCCATCCAACCCATAGTGTTTGTAAATCCTGCTAGTGGAAAAATTTCATTATAGTCAAGAGGAAAGGACCAATAGTCGCAATAGATTTTTGGGAATAGAACATCATTCCAGGTGGTGCTAGAAACCAAAGAAGGAGCCACGGTTGTGGTTCTATAGCATCATAATGCAAAAAGAGCTATAGAAGTGATCATAGATCACATCAAAGAATCATTGAACATACTTGTTGTGCCACCAGCTAATCTTTTTGGAGCCAAAGATGTTCAAATGCTAGCTGGTACCTCAATGGATCTTGTAGATCATGAGTATGTGCTAGACAAACTACCATAGATTGGACAAGTCATGAAAAATCTATTTGACATTCCAAGTGATGTCACTGTAGTGCAATTAGAACTTATAGTAACCAAGTGTAAGTTGGTCATGGAAAAGACTACAACAAAGAATGCAGAAAATGAAGTTCACAAACTACAAGAAGATCTCACAACCCTAAGGGTAGAATAGATAGATCCTACTCAATTCATTGTGCATGATAAGCTAGAGTAGTTTAGAATAGAACAAATCAATCACCTCATGCAACATGATAAGCAACTGAAGAATGAGAAGGAGAAAGTGGTGTGGAATGCCTTAGTAGCAAAAGCATAGACATACGCACATGCTAAGGCACTCACTGCAGTACCACAAGAAAACAAGCAGCTTACTGTAGACAACGCTAGGTTGATCAATATGAAAAAGGAAGAAAAAATTCTTGAAAAGAACATCCATTAGTTAAGAGAACAACTGATGAGGGTCAACCAGGATATGAGTTACTTAGCATGAGAAAATAGAACCCTCTTAATGGAGGAGGTACACACCATCCAATAGAAATCAGCCATTGAAATAAGCACATGGTAGAATGTGGTAAAGAGGCATGAAAGGCTTAAAAAATGCTTCCATGATCAAGTGGGCATGTACAAATAGATTAATGAGAAGGAAATCCAAATGATGAAGGCTCAAATCAGTTTCATTTTAACACAAAATCAAAATTGGCAACCCATATTTGATAGATTTACTCATGTTCAATAGGCAAAAATAAAAAATAAATACTTGCAAAGGATTTGAAAAAAATACATGGGGTTAACTAACCTTCACCATGCTAACCTAGCCATGTTAACAAGAAGTAGGCCTAGGAATGAACTTGAATAGAAAGTAGTGGCTACGTATGCATTATACAAGAAGGAATTTACTGATTGTAAAGATGCTATGTAGAAGCTTCATGTGATAAATTCTAAGCTAGAAGTAGTAAAGGTCGACCACCAAGGTGATGAAACACATTTTTAATCTGCTCTGACATCAAGTAGATGTTGGGTATCTGATGTTAGATCCAAGATGCAATGTCGGGTATTTGATGTTGCAGGGTATACACTAGCCTATAAATATAGTGCCTGGGCTTCCGATATGGTAATATTTTTGCATTAGTTTTTCATAGTTTTATCAATAGAGTAACCAAATTCTTACAGTTTTATTTCGTAATCTTAGAGAATAGTCAATGAGTACCCATAGAGTGGATCTGAGTCACTTGTATGGAGTCAGCAATAAGATTAAGATTTATTCTTATTCATTGTAGCACTTTGAATTAGATTAGATTTACTTTCTATGCAATTTACTATTCATGTACTTAGTTAATATTTACATTTTAATGCATGTTAGTTAATTAAGCACATAAGTACGATCACTTCGAGCATGCGTATGACTCTTGGTAATCCCAACAATGCTTAATGTTTGGTAATCTAACAACTTTATATGTATTCAAGATGTGCACAGGAAGTGGGATTGGATACTTATGTTAGGGTAGTTAATTATTAATTAGCAATTAGATTAGTTGAATTGATTATAAACTGAGTTTCAACCTATTGTTAATAATTGAACAATAAAATATAAACTAATAAAAATTGTATTCCTCGCTATGGACTAAATCATACGTGACAAAGCTACCACTAGTGCAAGTGGGAAGATAGTGAATTGCAATCAAGGCATAGAAATCTAGATGCCACAACTATTCCCAACCATGGAATTCAACCAAATCGTATGTGAATGCTTGTGATTTGTATGGTTGGATGTAGGGGTACCTCACCACTCATCATTGGTGTCGTTGCCAGGGATGGTGCTAGTTATCTAGATTAGTTATATTATATGTGATCACTATAATGGTATTAGCAATCTATCTCTTAGAAAACATTAATATTTTAAGTCACACACATTATCAAACAAAACCATGTCTTCTTCACACAAGATCCATAATGCATCATATGATGAGAACACTAGTAGGAGAAATGATAATACATATACTAAAGAAAATTGGAGTGAACAACCTCAAATAGGTGTTTCCTATTCTCATTTAGACCCTAACTACACTCAAAGACTACATTCAACTAGTGCAGAAAATCCTAGAGGAGATGGAGTAAGTCCTAGATCAAGGAGGGCCTCAAGGCCTAGGGCCTTCTCTAAACTTAGAAAAGAAAAATCAAGGGACCATGGGGAGAACTATAGAAGCTGTGGAAATTATCCCAATTTCTCATCTTCCTCTTCCTCTTTAACATCTAGTTCTGACAAAGATGAATGTAGGTATAGAGATAGAGCTCCACACTATGGGATCAAGACAAAGATAGAAATTGAACCCAAGTGCAAAATCAAAGACATCACAATGAGCATAGACAAGATCATCATAATCAAATGAATAGAAATAGAAACTTTCATCACAACATGTCTAATGAAAATGAACCCTTATTGGCCACTAAGAGCCTGGTGCAAATCATAGAGGCAATGAAGATACCTCACATGCATCACATGGAAAGTCACCTTAAGCTCTTAGTGACTTTCCTATAAGCCTTATACAACATTGAAAGTGGATGGAAAAAGATTAAGCTCTTTCCTAGGACACTAATAAATGAAGTTGAAAGTTAGTATAGATCATTGGAACCAAGTTCCATTCACCAGTGGTCCATAATGTTGGAAATTTTCAACGAAAAATACGAAACCTATGCAAGAGTGTCCAACCTAAGAAAAGAAATCCAAGAGTGGAAGCAAGAAAATCATGAACCTTGGAAGTGGCTTTGGAAAGATACTATTCACTACTACATAGATGCCCATGCCATGGTTTCTTTGAGGAAAGGAAAATTTTCCACATCATAGATGGGCTTCATAATGAAACAAGGGAGACCCTTGGGATGTATGCTCTAGGTCAATTATACAAGCTACAAACCCATTATATCAAAGAGTTAATCAAGCATGTGGTGAAAGAAGAAGAAGAGTTATGTAGAAAAAAGAATGTAGAGAAAAGTAATTGGGATCCAACTTTTCAAAAGAAAAGCATCCATATCTATGATAAGGAAAAAGAGGCAGCTCTTGATGAGATGATTTTATAATGAACCTTGCCAATACAAAATTCTATCGTTGAGATTAAATAAAAGTTGGATAAGATGTTAGAATCGATGAATGAGAAAGTTAAAACTTGTGAAAAAATCATAGAGGAGAGAGTAGTGCAAAACGAATCATGTGATCATAACAAAAGGAGGAAAAAGAACCATGAAATAGCTAGGAACACTTTTTAGCAAAAAGGGGAAATGGCTATAGAAGAAGAGGCTATAGACTCAACCACTGAAGAGGATGGTGGATGTGACATTTGCCTATATGACCATCCAAAGGGCCATTGCTTGATCTTGTTGCATCTACATGAGTATTGGGCAAGTGCATTAAATCCAAAGTTTGTATGGAAGCACATGCCCAAGAGATTTCCTTTTTCGCAAGGTAATTTTAGATAGTAATACAACCAATTGTACTATCCTAGTGGGACTTATTACCAACCTCAACACTAGCATCAACTGCAGTGGCAACAACCATAGTTGTAGGGGAGGCCACCACCAAACCAACCCTATCCTTCCTACCAGTTGAACCTACATGGATATTATGTTCAACACCCTATTTCACCAACTAGTTTTACTTTCTCTACTTCAAATCACTACTACCACTCTCCCAAATATCATTATCCTACAACATCTTATACAAGATCACCACGTCACACCTCTCACCCTGCCTCATATCCTTAATATTCAAATACTCACCTCCACGATATGTCATCTCCAACAACACAAGAAGGTTTAGCATCACAACATCAACGACAGAATGCCACTTGTGTTGTGAACATACACATAAATGATAACGCCAGTAGATCTCAACCAAATTCTCGAAAACATTCCTTCAGGAAGAAAGGTCGTGAGCCAAAGCAAAACACTCATGGACCTACTACATCACTTGAACCAGCACAAGGCCAATCTAATGCAACAACCTTCCTAATCATATGCAAAAGCCAATAACCATCACCACTCCAACACAAGACATAAACGATAAACATATCATTGTGAAGATACAGAAGAATCCATGCATCACCAATAATGATAAAGCATGCAATTGTGGGCCAAAATTTCAAAATATTAACACAACCCTTATACTTTCCCACCATAAAGTTTAGAAGCAAGTGTGTGAGCAAAACCTAGTTTATGCAGTAGCCACTAAACTAGAAGACACCTGGTGGCTTGAAAATGAGAATATAAAACTATCTCAAAGTTGCATGGAAGTAATTGATTTGCTTATCACTTCTAGAATTTTTTGATTCTTCATATGTTTTTCATTTCTTAATATTTTTCTGTTCTTTATATTTTTCTCTTTTCTCGAGTCATTCTCTTTATGTTTTATGAATGCATTTTATGTTTTTATTAATAAAATTTCCAAGTCATGATGCAAAATTCAATGCTTTGTGTTGGGTGTTTTGTGCTATGCTATCAAGATGATTGGGTAAGTAATTATGTAAAGCAGTGAGACCACCTCATCCATCCCTCCAATTCTTTGAATAAAATGTCTTTTTCATGAAAATAATTTGGTTCTTCTTTTATGTAACTAAAATTAATCAATGATCATTGTACCTTGAAGAAAGAGGGAATGACCAAGTGGGAATGGCAAAGGTTGTGACCTCAAGGGGACTTGTTGGGTTCTCTTCTTGACTTCCTTTTTGTGGTTCATGACTTTTCTTGGAATGTATCATCACTCCTCCGTCAACCAATAAAAGGAAGCTCTATCTTTGCATGGTGTGGTTCCCATTCAAAAACAAAACAAAACAAAAAAATATAAAAAAAATCAAAAAAAAAAACAATGATGGAAACTCCAAGGACATCCTGTAGACACAATAATGGGCCATAAGCACTAGTTATGGGGCTGAAAAGACATGTTACCCATGCTTGAATGCACCCCTCTAACTAAGGCCCTTGCTTTCTTCTTCTCTTTTCTTATCTTTTTGGAGTGATGATTATTCTTTGAGGTGGTTTTGGACTCATAGAGGTTGGTAGGATGGAACACATCAATGTGAGATCATTGTTCATGGTATGGACTTGGTCTGAACTTGGACAGATAGGTATGTTGATCATTTTAATCACACTTGTCCCAAGAACCTGTTGTGGACATGGTCAAGTGCCTTACCTCCTAATCTCTACAATCCCTTCTCATTCCATTATTCACCTCATTACTAGATGCAATTAGTATAACATCCTAACCATGGTAGTTGTGTGTTGTTTGGAACAAAGTCATGGTCTACATTTAACTTCTCAGATGCCCACAAACATCTATAGAAGTGGTTATGTAAGGGCGTTATGGCAAGAGCCTACTTTGGGAAGGACCCATTTGCATAACTTTTGTTAATCATGGCTTTGAACTAACCTTCACATCTTCTAGAGCATCAATGATGGTTTCTCTGAATTTATGCATGATTTTGGGACTACTTCTCATCTGTTTCATTAATTATTCCTACTTTTGTATTTCTATATCCTTTAATATTTCTTGGCCATATTTTAAATTAGACCTTTGGTTTTAGTTATTCAAACACCTATGTGCTTTTAGAGCTACTCTTATTAGTCATGGGGGCTAGGGATGCTTGCTTTAAAATTTTTCCAACATCCTATTTTTGAACATCATGGTAACTAATAGTATTTGATCAAAATAATGTGAATAGCTTAATGATTTTAGTTACCTCATAGCCTTGGGCATAGTATGCTATAAGCACCTTGTGCTTAAAATAAAACTAAGGGATCCAAAAAGGGCTAATTATTAAGGAAAATTTACCACAACTAATGTTGATCCTTTGTTGACTACATGCAATGCTAAAACAAACACCTAAGGAAGAAGGTCTTTTTCCAGGCATGAAAGCAAAGCTAAGAGAGGGACAACAAAGGATATGACCATTGACACATCATAGCACATACAAGATATTAGCTCAAGCTTTATATGTTTGCTAGATCCATGGGGCAATGAGAAGAAATTTCAGTCCACCCTTCAAGAATGTTCTGCATAACTAGAGAAGCACCAACATAACAATCAAGGTTAAAAGTTTACTGCCACTAGTGATAACAAGAAGAATTATCTTCAGTGAATTTTTAAGGACCTCTACAAATTTTGTAATCTTCAATGTTTGTCTAGTCTTTATGTCACTTTGTTAATAGTTTTGTAATGCTACACTCAGAGTTAGTCAATAGTTTGCATATCAGTCAATAATCCCATACATTCCCAATATTTTGTAAGGAACTTGTTCCTCCTCTTTCACACTTAAGGACGAGTTTTCATTTAGTCATGGGGGTATGATGAAACACATTTTTTCATTTGCTCTGATGTCAGGTACCCAACGTCGAAGCCTCAATCTCAGGTATTTGATGCCAGATCCAAGGCATAATGTTGGGTATCTGACATTGTGGGGTATACACTAGCCTATAAATATAGTGCATAGGCTCCTAATTTGGCAATAGTTTTGCATTAGTTTTTCATAGTTTTGTCAATAGAGTAGCCAAATTCTTGCAGTTTTATTCCATAATCTTAGAGAATAGTTGGTGAATACCCACAGAGTGGATTTAAGTGAGTTGTATGAAGTCTTATTTAAGTGGCAATGTACCTAGACATATTCCATGAATGGCAATAAGATTGAGATTAACTCTTATTCATTGTAGCACTTTGACTTAGATTAGATTTACTTTCCATGCAATTTACTTTTCATGTACTTAGTTAATATTTACATTTTAATGCATGTTAATTAATTAAGCACATAAGTATGACTGCTTTAAGCATGTGTATGACTCTTAGTAATCCCAGCAACACTTAACATTTGGTAACCCAACAGTGTTATATGTGTTCAGGATGTGCACAGGGAGTGGGATTGGATACTTATGTTAGGGTAGTTAATTATTAATTAGCAACTAGATTAGTTTAATTGATTATAAATCAAGTTTCAACCTATTGTTAATCATAGAATAATAAAATATAAAATAATAAAAAATAAAATAATAAAAATCATATTCCTCACTCTAGACTAAACCATATGTGACAAAGCTACCACTAGTCCAAGTGGGAAGACAACAAACTACGATTAATGCATAGTGATCTAGATGCCACAGCTAGTCCCAACCACGGAATTTGACCGGATCGTGTGTGAACACTTGTGGTTCGTATGGTTGGGTATAGGGGTACCTCGCCACTCATCAAAAGGGTAGAAATATGTTACAACAAACCTAGACAAAAGAATGATAGACTATCAGGAGTTATACAAGATGGCTAGAACATTGGAGGAGGAAATGAGATAGTTTACGACATGGTATGTTAAGGCTAGTCATATGTTTTTGCAGCTACCATATCCATGAGATGTACTAGCCCCATTACACATCGCATAATTACCATGGATGGTACATGAACCCAGAATAGAGGAAGAGAAACTTCAGACGCTACTCAATAGATACAAATTTCAAAAGCCTGATGATAAGGGGAAACAATTGATGAAGGAGCCATCACCACTAGGAGCTACTTAGGGTACATCAAGCTTCATCAACTTGTTTTGTTTTGGTCTAGTTTTTCTGTCATAAATTATGTCAATTTTGTAAACACCACTGTGACATTTAGTATCATGCAAATCTACCTCCTAATTTTGTAAGGAACTCTTTCCTCATTTTGTTTTAACTCAAGGATGAGTTTCCAAATAGTAGTGGAGGCATGATAGAGTTAAATTTTCTTAACTAATGACATAGTAACTATGATGTCATAGATTTGATATCGTAGCACAAGCTACATCATCATATATCCTATATCACGAGATGTGTGTAACCTATAAATACAAAACTTAGGTGCACAAATTTGCATAGGTTTTCATTCCATAGTAGTAGAACTATTTTAGTTTTTTCTTTTTCATAATTTAGCACCTAGAAGTGTGAATTCCTGTAGTGTAGTGTGACTTAGTGCACAACATCTTTGTTTAAACATCTTGTACTTGGGCTGTGACTGGAAATAAAGATCAAGCTATTTCTCACTATTGTAGCATTCTCCTATTTTACCATTTTAACTCAGCATAACGTTCACTATTTTCCTAGTTCATGTTTTACTATTCCATGCACTTTACTATTACTATTGTGACTAAGTGGAATGAGTATGCCTAATCTCGAGCACATAAGTATAATTGCTTAGTAACCCAATAGTGCTATTGCTTGGTATGCCTAGTAGCAGTGCACTTGGTATCCTAGTAGTAGTTACACAAAGCCCAAGGTTTGTACTGATGATCAAGAATGGATGCTCATCATCATAGGCCTAAATAGATCCATTTACTTGATTTACTTAGATTTAGAAACCATTTTCATTTCCATTATGTTTGCTAGGAGTAACGATGGCCTACTAACATCAAATATCATAAATCTCATTGTGAGGTAAACCATACCCATAGACTTTACTAACTCCACATGGAAAGACAACAGTATTGAATTTAAACCAATTACTAGCATGTTAACATTGCTTCATCCATGAATTACGATTTGGTTGCACATGAACACCTATGACTTGTATGGTTGAGTGTTAGATTGCTCCACCACTCATCAACAATCAAGGAGAATGACTTTGAAGGTTTTTGAGATTAAATCCATCACACTTCAAAGAAATATATCCTTTAACTTTACAATGACATTTCTAAATTTCCTGGAAAATATGTAAACCTTTCATTAAGATCAAGAAAAATCATATTACTTAGGACATTCCTTATCTACCTTTAGAATAGTAAATAACCCTATTAGCAAACAATAGCTAAATAAGATTTTTTCAATCTTCATGATCCTATAAAGATCTAATAAATCATTTTTTTTTCATTAGAAGATGATCTTGCACATGTAAAGAAGGGCTTCCTAAACTATCATGCTACTTAAGTTGCTTCTAGGTATTTCAAGCCAAATGCTTAAATACTTTTTAGTCATTAGAGTTTTCTTATAAATAAAATTGAAGAATTTTATTGATAAAATCATTAGTGGATTTGAAGAATCCACAAATAAAAGAAATGAAATTGAAAAAGAACTAATGAAATGAGAGTAAAAAATAAGTCTACTAGCTAATGAAGGTATGACCACCTAATTCAAAGCGCTAGTTTTCTTCTTATTAAGAATTCATTGTATGCATGTGAGTATTTAAGAGAGCTAAATAAATTCTTAAAAGTACAAAACAATTGGTTAGAGAAAAGTCATTTAATATTGAACCTATAAATCCATAAACATATGTCATTAAAATTGGAATGAATGGATTGAGTTCTTTGCCAATTGATTTTAGAATGAAAAGCAAAACAACAGAGTTTAATAATGTTAATAGTTTCTATGAAATTAACTTTTTTTTCCTTTGATTAATAGAAATGAGTCATTTGTAAATTAACTGGAAGGCACCATATCACCATATAGAAGATTTTTTTTCCATGAGCATGATCCAACATACTATTTTGTGGGGGGTTGTCAAGAATCCAAAATAATTTGACTAAAGGTATTGTTACTACAAAAATGTTCTTCACACTTCTATGAAGACACCTTGATAAACTAAGTATTGAAATACTTATCACACAACCGTAAATGGTTTTTGGATTTTTATAACCCTTGATATATCAATAATTATGAAATGAGAAGGCATGAAACCTTCAATTCAATACAAACTTTTCCTATTGCATATGAACTAGAAATAGCAAGGGGATAATGAAAAAGTAAGGTTTTAATGCTAAACTGACAAAGTGTAAATTGTTGAAAAACAAAGACTGTGTAAGCTACCAAAAGATGAAGTATACAATAGACTTTGAGTGATAGAATAAAGTTCAAGTATAAAACATATATAAAATAGCCTAAAATATTGAAATGTTAATACTATGATGTGGGGGTTGAGGAGGGGAAGCCATGTCAGTGAGAGGAACAGGTATCGAATCCCTTCTTAAATAAGACAATGCTTTATTAATAGGCAACAAAGTGTTCAGCTCCTATAGAAAGTTGCAACTACAAGCATTGATGATAAACGTAAGTGTAATAAAATTGATAATAGAAACCTAATTTGCAAGGAAAATGTAGGTTTTGAGAGTAGAATTAAACTGCTAGAAGGTTAGGATATGGATGGGGAAGATGTAAATACAATCTAGAATTAATTTTGGGCCACAACGAGGCTATTTTGGCTAAGGATCCTAGCATTGACACTAGAATTTTAACTTTGGAATATGTTGTAGAAGCTTGAAAATTCTATCTCTAAAAATGATGCAAAAGGTGCAAAAGATGATCGTAAAGCATGTAGGTGTTGCAATGGTGATAGGCGCTCATGCTCTTGATCTCCTAAAATTTGAAAAATATTCTCAAATTTCCTTAAATTGGCATAAATTTTATATTTTGAGTTTATATTTATAAGCCAAAAGTTGCCAATTTCAACTTGGTGTATCTAAAATTGATCTTGAAGTTAAGTGTAACTTGTTCAAAGTTTATGATAAGTTTGAAAATAACAAGTTGGACCTTTAGCTTTGATAAATGTGATGACCTATCAAGGTGATGTTAATGCTAATTTTTCACCAAAGTGCTGGTTCTAAACTTTTGAGACCTCATTTGACCTTCTAATTGACATTGAATGATATTGAGAAAATGCCAAGGAAACTGGAAGGCCAAGAGAAGGTGTCAAATGTGTAGTTTTGATTAAATTTTGTAACTTTTTCTGAAATCAAGTTTTTATTACTTAGTGCAACAAATTTTTGTCACTTGTTTATTGTGAAGGATGGATGTATACTAGATTTAGATGACTTTGAAAGCTTTTTTTTCTTCTCAAAATTTAGCATTGCATGTTGTATTTAAAATATATGATATCCAAATATATTGATGAGTTTTAGCATTTCATGTAATACCTAAAATGTTTCATATTTTTTTATGATTATTTTTGCTATACATGCTTAGATCTTTAAATTGGTTTCCTTTGTTGTTAGTGATTTCTAATGAAGAGTCTTCGATTGGCTATGTTAACAAGATACCATCTACATAACCATGTCAATGGGATCCCGTCGACATGGCATCCTAGTAGGTCTATAAATATGTCACCCTAGCCATGTTAATGGGAAGTTTGAATTTCAGTTGCTAGTAGAACTCTTGTAATTTTTTTTTGTAAAATATAGAATAATTTTCTAAGTGCCTGTAGTAGGAGTCAAGGAGTGTATGGATCTTTATTTGAGCACTATTGTACCTGAGCACCATAGTGTGTGCAGTAATAAAAAAAAGCTTTTTGATAAACCTTGTAGCACTTGGATTAGCTTAATGATTTATTTATGCATTTATTGTTTTCATTAATTAAGAGATTAATTAAGCTAAGATAATTAAGACTTTAAGTAATTAATTAAGCTAAATAGACTAGCATAAATAAGTATGACCACTTCGAGCATACGTATAATACTTGGTAACCCCAATAGCACTTAATGCTTAGTCACCTAAAAGTGTTGTATGTGTTTAAGATGTGTACAGAAAGTGGGACTAGATGCTTATGTTAGGATAGTTAGTTATCAATTACCAATAAAATTAGTTGAACTAGTTAATCAATTTATTCTTAATCTATTACCAACCTTAGGCAAACCAAATAAAAAACAATAAAAATCATGTGCTTCAATTACACTTAAGTATACTATTGAGCCTCACAAGTGTAGTTGGAAAGACAATGATCATTCCATAATTAGATTCACCTTCTAGATTTAACCCAGTGTATGAGAACACTAGGAATCCATGGAATTCGACTAGATCACGCATGAACAACTTAGTGATTCGTATGGTTGGACATAGGGATACCTTGCT
Organism: Gnetum montanum; assembly: GCA_015680685.1. Taxonomy (NCBI): domain Eukaryota; kingdom Viridiplantae; phylum Streptophyta; class Gnetopsida; order Gnetales; family Gnetaceae; genus Gnetum; species Gnetum montanum. Next base: position 249,319 of record MNCI01027256.1, on the reverse strand, counting down.
GCTTATCATTAGTGCCATTTCCAAGGATTCTTAGCCAATACCATGTGCTATCAATCTAGTATTAATGAAAATTACTCAACATTGTTGAAAGGAACCCAACAAAGTTAAATCATAACAATTAATCAAAACTATACTACAAGAACAATGAGAAACTATTTCTAATAAAAATATCTTCTTCTTCTCATAGGCAAGACAATTCTAAGTCAATAGTACCATAAGAATGTAGATTGGTGTACACTCATCTTGATGAGTTTGTACCCAATTTCACTTATGTCNTGGTGTACACTCATCTTGATGAGTTTGTACCCAATTTCACTTATGTGCTTCATCAGGATGAACAAATGCAATGGCAAGACATGGAGGGGAACATTGTATTGCCACTTGATCAATCTATTCCCAAGATACTGCTCCAAACTCTTATAAGGTTGGGCATCAAGGAGCTTCACAGAGAGTACATTGTGAAAGATCATGACTTCTAGGACTACCATCCTAGTAAGACACAATGCAAATGAGATTGGCAATAGGCAAAGCATTGTGAAGCAATGAAGGGAAAATGGTTCATTAATCCGTTGTTCCTACTAAATAAAAAGGATGATGAGGAACCTCTTTGTGAGGGTTCTCAACATGTAGACTCTCCACCTCTTGAATTTGGTGAAGGGGAGCTAAACCCAAATCCTAAATCAGTAATCAACAATCCAAGTTTTGATAACAGTGAGTCCCATGGTCATGGGAGCTCTAAGAAAGGGAGTTGAAGTGGGACCTCAAACAAGCATAATGATGATCACTCTAAGGATTGTGGCTGTGACAAGAAGAGAGGTAGTGGTAGACACCATAGTGGTGGTAGTCCTCCTCCCTTTTTTCCCTCTTCATCTAGCTAAGCTTCCTCCTCTAAATCTAAAAAGAACTGCAGGTGAAGGGACAACAATGATAATCGTAGAGACCACCGTGAACCAAGAGATGGCAAAGGGCATCATAAGAATCATCAAGATGATGATGATGTACCTCTACTAGCCACTCAAAATATGCTCAACATCACAAAGGTTGTCAGAATTCCTACCAAACATGTGAAAGATAATTGAATCAAGTAGCTAGACATGAAAAATATTAGTAGATCTGAGGGGGCATATAAATTAGATCCTCAAACACATCTACAAGCCTTTCATGAAGCCTATGCCTTACAAAATATTAAAAATTATTGGCAAAAGATCAATTTTCTCCCTAGAACATTCATCAAATAAGCAAAAAGCTAGTACCAGTCTCTGGAACCAAAGTCAATCCATCAATGGAGTATAATGCTAGAACTGTTTAATGACAAGTATCAAACCTACTCCAAAGTGTCAAACTTGTGAAGGAAAATATAAGGATGGAAGCAAGGAACACATGAACCCTTGGATGCCACCATGGGAAAATATTATTCATTATTACACCAATGCCTTGGCCATGGTTACTATCAAAGGAAACAACTTCACCACATCATAAATGGGCTTCGCTCAGAAACACGAAGGATTCTTGGGATCTACACCCAAGGAAGACTGTTGAAATTAAGAGCCCATTAGATACAAATTTTGATTAAGAATGTTTTAGAAGAAGAAGAAGAGTTGAGAAAACATGAAAGTGTAAAAGAATATAACAGGGATCCTTCCATCAAAAAGAAGGAGGTCCACTTTTGTGATAGTGAGGAGGAGTCACCTCTTAATGATGTGGTGCAATGAAACACCTTGCTAATCCAAAATTTTATGTCTAAAATTTTGGCTAAGGTAGACACAATATGGGATTCATTGGATGAAAAATTCCAAATTTTTCTAAAAATCATAGAAGAATCAAGAGAGCAAAGTAGTGATCATGATTGCAGGATGCAAAAAAAAAGTTAAAGGTGCGTACAAAAGGGGCAAGGGCAAAGCTGTTGTAGTAGAAGAAGTTGTGACTAAATCAAATAATAATGGTGAATGTAACATCTACCACTATGAACATCCTAAAAGATGTTGCCCTATTGTGTCACACTTATAGAGGTTTGGGGTGTATGCTCTGAATCCACGACTATCAAAAAGATAAACACCTGGAAGATTACCTTATCCTCAAGGCAACCACAAGTAGTTCCACTATCAACAACCTTATTATCCAAGTTGAACTCCACCATAACCATATGAGTAGTATCAGTAGTGGTAGTAACCATAGTCATCATGGATGTCACCACCATGGTAGCACTACCCTTACAAGCAGCCAAATCTGTATGGGTACTATGTTTAGCAACCCCTATCTCCATGTGACTCTTCCAATCATGTTTCTCCTTTCTAGCATCACTACCACCCTCTTGAATATCATTGAAATCATTCTCCAACTCCTAGGGGGATCCCATATTCCATCCATACCCTCCTCATGTGCCTACACCTATTCCTCCACCCTAAACATAGCTACCACCTACTCCATCCATGCAAGGTTAGCTTCCAGCTTAGTCACAATAATGTAATACTATAAGGATCATTAATCCACAATTGGTTAATCAACCAACATCTTGTAAATGATCATTCTTCTAACCCAACAGTCCTTCTAAGCCCTCACAAACTCATGTAACTAGCCACCTTACTCATTCCTTATCCTCTGCAAATCATCGAATCGAGAACCCTTCAAATCAAATGCCTCCCAAGATCCACACTATTATGTTACCTCATGTTATATCTAACTAAATCAAAGCTAGCAACCTTCCTAGGAAATTAGTTGATCTTGGAAGTCCCCTTATCTATTTGTAGATTTTTGGGAATGAACCATTCAAAGATTTTCTAAATTCAAGTTCTGGTGTTAGTATGATTTTCCATGAGATGTATACTACCTAGAACCTGCCAGCTCTCAAGAAGAGTAATATCTAATTAGAATTGGCAAACTAGTCCATCATTGTTCCATTGGGACTAGTAGAAGATGTTGTGACCACTAGCTATGGGTGGTCTTATCCTACCAATTTCCTAGTGATCAAAGTTAAGATTTGCAAGGGTGATTTTCCAATCATTATGGAAAGGATGTGGCTAAGTACTATTCATGCAAGAATGGACATTAAAGATATTTCCTTGGAAATTTCAAGGAAAATGCAATTAGAAAGATAGAGAAGAAATAAGTTCCATGCATCATGTATAGCCATATAGGGTGCAATTACATGTAGAAACTCTAGCCTATAAAAAGAACATCCATTTTGGCATGCAAGCAATGTGAAAATGAGGTAGATATTCAAAGGTTCCTTTATGCAATAGCCACAAAACAAGAGGACACCTAGTGGCTAACAACTAATTTTGAGAGTAACACAATTTACATGGAACCAACTAAGAGCCTCACATGCACCTATGTCATAGGCATGGATGTACTGGAGCATGTTCATTACCAACTCTTTAATGATGAAAATGATGATACCTATTGGGAAGAGTTGGAAATCCCTAAAAATTTTAAATAAGAGCCCCTAGAGTTAAAAACTATTGCTACTAACATGGAATATGCATTTTTAAAAAATGAAAAGCTAGTTATAATCAATGCTAAACTTGCTCATAAATAAAAAGAGAAACTATTGAAAGTGGTTAACATATGGCCAACAACCTTTGCTTGGTCATATCATAAGCTCATTGGGATTGATCCACAAATATGCTAGCATCGTATCTATACTAATCTAACCATGAAGCCAAGGAAGCAGCCACAGCAATGGTTGAACCCCAAATTAAAGCAAATCATCAAGGATAAGATAAAACAACTCCTTAAGGTGGGGTTCATCTATCCTATTGTGGATAATGAGTGGGTCAACCTACTCATGATTATTCCAAAGAATGGTGGCAAGTAGTGGGTTTGTATTGATTTTAGGCTGATGAACATGAAAACATTCAAAGATCATTTTCTATTACCATTTGTCAATCAAGTGTTAGACACCATTTCTAGACATTGCTATTATAGTTTTTTGGATGGTTATAGTGGCTATAATCCAATTTAAATTACACTAAAGGATTAGGCTAAAACTACATTCATGAGTCCCTAGGGAACGTCTGCATATCAGAAGATGTCTTTTGGTTTATGTAATGCTCCTGCCACATTCCAATGATTGGTCTTGAGCATCTTTCAATAGAAAATTGGTAGTGGGATGGAAGTCTTCATGGATGACCTTTCCACTTATGGTGATACATTCGAGCAAGCCTTGGACCACCTTGAGTAAGTATTAAAAATATGTGCAAAGACAAACTTGCACCTTAATTAGCAAAAGAGCCATTGAATGATCCAAGAGGGCATAGTCTTGGGGCATAGAATCTCACAAGTAGGGATCAAGGTAGACCTTGAAAAGATAAGGGTTATCTAAGGAATAACCTATCAAATAGAAATAGTTAAAGATGTCTAGTCATTTCTTGGGCATAGTGGTTACTATCAGCAATTCATAGAGAATTTCTCTAAGATCACAAAATCATTGGTTGAGCTAACAAAGAAAGATGCTCCATTTTTTTGGACGAAGGAATGTGAAAATGCATTCCAACAACTAAAGAAGAAACTCTAATTCTATGAGCACCAGACTAGTCAAGACCATTTCATATCATAACTAATGCATCAAATTATGCCTTGAAAGCCATACTAACGTAGTTGGATGATCAGAAACATCCATATTACATCCACTATGCAAGATGAAGCATTGTGGGTGCATAGCTCAATTACATCACAATGGAGAAAGAACTGATGGTAGTGGTGTATTCTTTCAAAAAGTTTAGGCACCATGTGCTTGGGTACAAAGTATTTATACACACTAACCATAGTGCCATTTGCTTGTTGATGAATAAGGCAATGGTGAGTCCCTGTGTCATATAGTGGCTGGTGATCTTGCAAGAATTTGATCTTACGATGGTAGAACAAAGGGGACTAAGAATGTGGTTGCTGACCATCTCTCTCAGTTAAGATGAAATAATAAAGAGGAGGAGAGCCCACTCTTTGATCAATTTTTTGATGAACTCCTCTTTTCTAGAGCAATTAATGACCAAGTGCCCATAGAACCAGAATGGTATGATGGCATCCTCACATATCTTCTCACTCAAGAGATGCCACAATATTTGGACCATAGGAAGAAACAACCATTTCTTCATTAAGCCAAGCACTTCATGAAAGTCAATAGATACTTTTAGAGGGTGTGTGTTGATGGCTTGGTTCATTGGTGTGTCCCTGATACTAATCAACTGTGCATTCTCCAAGATGCTCACGAGGTCCCTTGCAAAGGCCACTATGTAGGTAGACACACAATCATTAAAATTCTAATGGCATGGTAGTATTGGCCAATAATCTTCAAGGATGTCCACCAATTTATTTAATCTTGTGAATGCTATCAATAATATGGTGGGATGACCATGTGAATGAAGGGACCTCAACAATGGATCCAACCACTGGAACCCTTTGACATATGGGGCATAGACTTCATGGGTCCCATCACACCCATGTCTAATGAAAAGGCATACATTATCATCATCATTGACTACTATACTAAATGGGTAGAAGCAGTAGTCATCATTGACTGTACATCATCCACTACTACTTGATTTTTTCAACAACACATTATAAACAGGTTTGGGGTGCCACATGCACTAATTTTTGACAATGGAACCCATTTCATAGGCACCACTTTTCATAAGCTCATGCAATGCGTAGGGGTTGAACATAAATTA
>MNCI01027256.1:225758-243424 GCA_015680685.1 Gnetum montanum | reverse complement strand
TTATATCATTTATGAAACCTTTCCTTCTAGTGCCATGTTGATCTACAAACTTGAGAGCCCAAACAAAAAGCAACTAGTCAACACACAAGTCAAACCTTTCCATGAGCCCAAGCAAGCCAATGGAAGCAACACCCCATTAGATGAACAACCTCACTCAATCTTTCGAATCTCCTCCTTCTAACTCAATCATGGGGAAGATGGCCATCTATACGAACCATTTACATGACTTCTCCATTCTTCTATTTTTTGTTTTACACTTTGTTTATTTCACACCTTTTTTTAATAATTTTTTCCTATTTTACGCCATTTTTTATTTTATACCATTGTTGGTACATTTAATTTTTCTTGAATATTTTGCAATTTCTTGTATAATTTTCTTTGTTTTGGGTGTGATTTTCTAAAATTTCTTCTAATAAAGTGCTTTGTGCCAACAAGACACAATGGTGTTATAGCTATTGTTATGGTGGTTTGTACTTATTATTTTTGATTGCTAATGTCTAGTTTCTATTGTGAATTTTGGTAAGGATAACTAAGACATGGTTTATTTTTAATGGAATAGAATATGAGTCCATGACATCCACCCATTCACAAACTCTATGGTTTTCCTTATTTTGAAAGTATGAGGTCCCTTTTCATTAAGTAAAACTTTAAATAACTTGTGAGCTTGGTAGTTTCCAAACTTGGAAAGGATTCAAGGGTTTGAATAAGGTGTGACTTCAAGGGGACTTAATATTCTATGTACCCTTCTACTTACTTGGGTGCATGAACATTTTCATAGATTTCTTACCATTTCGTGTTAACCAATCATAGGAAGTTTAATAATTCTTTACATGGTGTGGTTTCCATACCAAAAGAAGAAGAAGAAGAAATATATGATAAAAATGAAAAATGATGGAAATTCAAAGCACACCCCTTAGACAGAATAATAGGCTACAAACATTGGTTATGGGACTAGAAAGGCATGTTACCCATGCCTGATAGTCCCTTCTAATTAAGACCCATCCTCACTTCCTGCTTCTCTTTTTTTCTCTATAAGGAATAGTGTTTGCTCTATGAGAACACTCTTATTTCTCAAGAGGATGGATTGGTCTTAAAGTGGTGATGTGAAGTCACTAAACATGGTTGGTTTTGGTCTAAACTAAGGATAGATTTTATCAAGTCATTTAACCACAAAATCCATGAAGGACTTTGTGTGACATTAATCATGAACTCCATTCCACTTTCTCTCTCATCGATTTATACTTTCCATGACTTACCTCACTATCATTATCCATGTCCCTGTTCGATATATTGGTTTTACGTGCCTAAAATATTAGGTAGATTCTTCTAGTTTTGGTCCTTAACTTTCATAATTGTTAATCATCTATGGGGCCCACAGACTCCTTAGGTTGAGGTTATGAAAGGGAAAAAGAGGCATGTACCTACTATGGGGAGGACCCACTTGCATATCTCTTGGTTGGGTTAGTCAAGTACCTCATCCTTAGACATTCTTGCAATCTAAACCTTTGTGCATTCCATCTAATGCATCCAACTATGTACTCCTTAGGGAAATTTCTTCAATGAACACATTCTCCATTATATTTTTCAATTTTAGAACTTTCAACAACCCTCTTTAATTATTTCATCAAAATCTTGACTTTTCTGGGACTACATGGATCCCACTTTCATCAGAAAACCCCTTGTATTTCTTGAGAAATCCAAGTTGAAATAAAACCTTAGTAAATGGGTACTTGTTGATGAACCCCCTATGTATATGAGACCCCATATACAAGACCTTGTCAATGCAGCAGAAAATAGTCTATATATACAAATCCACACTTTGGATTTTTCACATTTCATTTCAAACACCAAATGAGTTTTTATAGTTTTAAGTGCCTAGAACCTTCTAGAAGCCATATCTTCCTAATCATTTGTCCAAATCATTCCATTTTGTGACCCTATAGCTATTGAAGGTAAGCTCTTAATTGTGGGAGCCACAAACTTGAATTTTTTGACAGAAAAGTTTTCCAAATGTTCTAACTCCCTCAAAGGTTTAACAAAGAAACCAACATGAAAACATCAAATTATGAAAGTTAAACTCTTCCAACTAGCTTTGGTAATGCTTTGAACTTAAAAATTAATAAAATAATAATTAAAAAACCAATCTATCATGGTCCAACCTTAGCCTAAGTGTAACTAATTAACGAGATGAGATATCAAAACATTATAAGTTACACATTATATATACTAAGCCTTGGATGTGTTGTGACCACAGATGGAACCAATGGGGAAGCACACATAAGAAGGAGCATCATCACAACCATAGGAAAAATGACCATGAATAAGAAGGGGCAAATAATAGGCCTAAGAAGGACAAGTAGCAACCCATGCTACAAGACCTCTTAGGGAGGAGCCTAAAGTGGAATATGTTCATCTAATTCCAGAACAAGAAGCAGTGATAGAGCAATCTCACTGAGACGAGGCACTAGCTCCACAAGGAAGCCTTGAGGTGAGCTTAATAGAATCTTGCCTTAAGTAGATCAAATCAAAGGAGCTTCAAAAAATGGTACTCCAAGAGTTGAATTTTGGCTCTTTCTTAGAGCAACCACCTCAAGAAGTATAAGATCAACTAAAGACCTCTTCCATGTGGTCCATCATCACTTCCAATGAAGAGTGGTACATGGGAGAGATGTTCTTATTCTAGAATAATAGGAATTCTAGTTCAATAATCAAGATTAAGGACATTTCACTGTCCTACTCAGTGTAGACCATTTTAGAGGCACTTGTGTTGTTGGAAACTAAGACGAATCTCACTAAGATTCCAATACAACTAGACCCTAACATCAAGAAAGAATGGTTGCAACGATGTTATGGTGTCGACTGTAAGGAGTATGATGTGCTCACACAGACAGAGATAATCTACTACAATATTACATCCTATTACCTCAATCCAACAATGAGGCCAAGCAAGATTACTACTTTTTCCACCCATGCATGTGTCACTCTAGGTGGTAGATTCCTTATCAACCTTCCAGAACTAATCTATCTTGAGATAGAAAACTGCTTTAAAGAGAATGAATGTGGAAGGAAGGCACTCCCCTTTCCATGCCTCATTAGAAAACTATGCTAGAGGGGAGGGATAACCTGCTATACAAATGATGATGTCCAACATTCTCCATCCACTAACTAGATAGATATGATGAAGGAAAAAGTCCCTCAAAAGTCATCCAAGAAGAGGAGTAGCAAGTGTCACCCTCACCACCCACTCAACAAACAATGTCAGATATCACTGTAACTTCTCAATAGTTGCATGAATTCTAAGAATGACTTTTGAGTGAGAAAGAGTGACAAGCAAGAACAAGTGATGACAATCCATTTTTATATTGGCCAACGATGAGTTACCTGAGTGAAGTGGCTAGAATGATTAGCCAAATGGAGGAAGGTGGACCAATCTTTTTGGCCCAAAGAATGTCTTTGCCTATAAGATTGAATCCTAGAGCTCAAGAGGTAATAGTATCTCTCTCACAATAAAAAAAACTCCTAGAAATCTCTAGGAATGCTGCTACTTTTTCAGTGCACTTGGAGGAGGATGAGGGGATGCAATTTTGGTGATGCAACACCAGGAGCAAGAGATAGCAATGGAAGTGATTACTGATAGAATTGCCAAAACTCTAAATGCACCTATGACATCTATACTAGACATATCCACACTTAAATATGTGCAAACATCTGCAAGGATAGTAAGTAGCAAGTTGAGTGTAGCACACCATGAACAATTACTAGACCAAATAGTGGGAACTAGGCAACCGATTCTAGATGTCTTCAACCTTCTAGACAACATAACTACAACCTAGTCAAAGATGTTGGAAGTAAGGCAAAAGAACATCATTTTGGAGGGGCAACTCAAAACAACCTAAGAGCTAAATGAATGCTTGGTTGTGGAGGTTGCTAAACTAAGAGCCCATATTGCTAACCCTACATTCCTCAACCTAGCACTGGTAAAGGATGAAGCTCTTGAATAGCTTCACATAAGATTGAAATGGGTTGAGGGTGCAATGAAGATGGCAGTGTTCTATTGATCCTTGGTACAGGTCACTCAGCATAAAATTCAAAAGGCCTTGGATCAAACCCATCAAGAGAATGTACAATTGACTGTAGAGAATCATCACCTATCAAATGTTGATGTGCAAAAATAGTAGATGATAGATTTCATCCATTAACAGTAGAAGAAGTTAGCCAAAGTGAAAACTCAGCTAAGGAGACTGGTAGTAGAAAATAGAAACCTCTCCATGAAGAAGGTTTGTGCTCTTCACCAAAAGACTACAATTGAAGTAGCTTCCTGGAAATCAAAGGCTCTCAAATTTGAGAGAGTCAAAAACCACTATAGAGATCAAGTTAGTCTACAAAAAGAAGTTAACAAAAAGCACATCTAGTTGGTAAAGGAAAAAGTAAATATGATCCTCCAGTAACTCTAGCAAGGATGAGAGATATGAAAGCTTATCATTGATGGGATAGATCCACATGAAGGAGTTGCAAATTGAGGAAATGATATAATACATGAAGCTCACCAATATTTGATATACAAATCTAACTATGCTGACTATTGGATGGCTGAGGGCTAAATTGGAGAAACAAGTTGCCATCTCATACTTGTTGGACGAGGTAGAGTTCAAGCATCACAAGGACACCAAACAGAAGCTTGCAGTGGCAAACGCAGAACTTGAGGTTCTTAAGGTATAGTTCACTAATCAAAGATCAATTGCCAAGAACCTAGCCAAGAGGATGAATGACCACCAAGAGTTATCAAATGTACTTAGAGCATTCAATGTTGAACACAAGCAATTCACTACTTAGTATGTCAATGTTAAGGAGTTTTTTCCAATAATGTCCTATTTTTGGGATGTCCCCATTCTAGCCCACATTGGTAATGTTACATGGATAGTGAATGATCCCCAAAGCAAAGAGTAGAAGACGAAGGCATTGTTGAATGCCTTTCATCTTCCACCAAAAGTGGAAACTATAGCAGGACAACCATAGCCACCTAAGCCTCCACATGTACTTGAAGTAGGAGAAGGTTCTTTAGAACCTTAGGAACCTTGATCACCTGGGACCATCTAATCTTTTCAACCATCTTCAAGCCATTAGAGGATGTGTTATCCAATTTTTTAAATCATGTTCTAGTGTTTAATTTTGTGTCATGAACACCACAATTTTATCATCATTGTCAATTCATACACCTAGGAACTTAGTTTTGTTTGGTTGTGTTAGTTTTTTTGTGTCATGTGTTAGTTAATAATCCCATACCTTCCCAATTTTGTAAGGAACTCAACGACAAGTTTTCATTTAGTCATGGGGGTATGATGAAGAGTCTTTGGTTGGTTGCATCAACAAGATGCCGTCCACAAAACCCCGTTGATAGGATCCCATTGACATAGGGTTTTCCATGTTAATGTGTATCTATTAACATGGCATCCTAGTAGGTCTATAAATATGATACCACATCCATGTTAATGGAGAGTTAAGATCTTAGCTGCTAGGAAAACTCTTGTAGTTTGTTTCCATAAGAGATAGAATAATTTCTTAAATGCTTGTAGTAGGAGTCAAGGAGTGTATGAATCTTTATTCAAGCACTATTGTACCTGAGCACCACAGTGTATATGACAATAAAGACAAGCTTTTTGATAAACCTTGTAGCACTTGGACTAGCTTAATGATTTACTTATGCATTTATTATTTTAATTAATTAAGATAAGATGATTAAGGCTTTAAGTAATTAATTAAGCTAAATAAACTAGCATACATAAGTACAACCACTTCAAGAGACATATAACACTTGGTAATCCCAGTAGCGCTTAACACTTGGTCACCGAGCAGTATTGTACGTGTTCAGGATGTGTATGAAAAGTGGGACTAAATGCTTATGTTAGGATAGTTAGTTATTAATTAGAAATAAAACNATGTGTATGAAAAGTGGGACTAAATGCTTATGTTAGGATAGTTAGTTATTAATTAGAAATAAAATTAGTTGAACTAGTTAATCAATTTATTCTCAATATATTACCAACCTTAGACAAACAAAATATAAAATAATAAAAATCATGTGCCTCAGTTACACTTAACCATANAATATAAAATAATAAAAATCATGTGCCTCAGTTACACTTAACCATGCTATTAAGCCTCACAAGTGTAGTTGGGAAGAAAATGATCATTCCATGATTAGATTCACCTTCTAGATTGAACCTAGTGTACAAGAATACTAGGAATCCATAGAATTTGACTAGATTGCATGTGAATGCCTTAGTGATTCGTATGGTTGGGTGTATGGGTACCTAGCTACTCATCAATTTTTTTTCTAATTGGAAGTATTCGAAAGATATTGGGAAGAAACTCTTCTCAAAGATGCTTCTCTTTTTTCTAAGGAGTTACATCTCCTTTCTTGATGGAATATTTGATTGTGATATCTACACTTAGAACATATCTCGAAGATGGCATCTAGTAGCATCAAGGATGCCAATAGTAGGTTTTGGTACCTTAGCTATAGCTCACATAAATCCCCTTTCTAAAGAGTTGCATTTTTAAGAGATGTTATGCAATATTTCTCAAATTAATTCTTGAGTTGAAGAGCTTGTTATTTTTCAACTTAAATCTCTGGTTGAGAGAGCTTCACTAGTGGTTTGAGGATATTTAGCTTGTTATTTTTTAAATTAAGTCTCAATTTGGAAGAACTTCACTTGAGATTGAGGGTTGATCATCTTCTTTAGCTAACAAATTCTTGAAATTTAGATCAATATTGTTGCTAAAATCTTTACTTAACTTATGCTAATGCATTGGTGTTGCATTCTCCTTTTTGTTTCTTTGCAATTACTTGTTCATTATTTTTTATTTGTTTGTTTTGTTTTATTTAGGTTGTTAACAAGGTTGTTTTCAAAATGATGTGTGAACTGAAATGTAACAAAAATAATTAAATATTTGCAATACTAAACACAACATAAGATCTTTTGAAGTCTTAGAATGGAGGTAAAAGAAGAAAACTCTAGTTAATATTGTTGTTATCTTTTCTTCTAAATTTATTAGATATTATGATTATCTATAGCTAACATCTTTATTGGAATGAATGGATACTTAGATAGATTTGATAATAGGGGTGGGCCTTTGGTCTTCAATGGAGTTCCAACCCTTAGGTATCCTAGTTGTTCAATCATTTCATAATCAAAGTGGTATCTCTAAAACACAAGATGGTAACACTAATGGGTCTAGTTGTCTTCAGATCTACACAAAAGAAAAAATTAAAAAGGAGTATTTTTCGAAGTAGTGGTTTCAAACCACTTGCTGTAAGTATGACTTTAAATATCATAACATTTGTTCAGACCTGAAAATGCTTATTATGAACAAATTTTAGTTAATTTATACTTTGAGATTTTTCAAAGTGAAGCATTGGATTTGATACCTTCCTTTCTAATGCTAATTGCACTTTGCAAAAGAATGAAGTTGATTCTTCTATGACAATTATCTTTGGAAAACAGACTAAAGTCTTCCATCTAATAATCTTACAAATCACCTTGGTCTTCTATAAACTTCCAATCTATCTAATGAAACTTATAAGTTAACATATATGTGAAAAGTACTTAATTTATTCTCTCATCCTCACATGCATTTAAATTTTTGAAATGATTTATCAAAAGCAAACGTTTAGGTTGGGCTACTTAATCAATGTTTTTCCTTGTTATGTTGCATGATGTAACAGCTTGGCCATTTTCAAGGAATTCAAATTTTCAAGACATCTTTTCGTAATTTCCATGGTCTATTTCCATAATTTTTACATTTAATCTTTACAATTTCATTCCACAATATTTCTACAATATTTCAAATTCCTTTCCACATTGATTCTATATTTATTCCACATTTATCTATAGATAATTCATCCTCAAATTATTCCAAACACATTTACAAATCATCAACACTATATCATATCAATTTTAGGCTACAATATTAAAAGATCAACGTGCAATCATCATTCTATTTCATATTGTAGAAGATGAACACTTAAATTTGGAGGTATTCTTTTGATCCCAATCTCAGTTATTAATTGAGATCTTATTATCATGATATTTTGTAGGTAGAGTTTTTAAAAAGCTTTCTAAGTAGCAGCAAGGTATCCCTATGCTCAACCATACGAATACAAGTGGAAAAGCATGATCTGGTCTAATTCCAATGACTAAGTGCTTATGCACTACTACAGAACTTGGACGGGTTATTCAATCATTGCCTTCACAAGCTTCCTTGTATAGCACGATTGTATGGTTAAGTAAACTTGAGGTATATGATTTTTATATGTTTTTATGTTTTATGTCCTGGTGCTAAAAAAGGGAGAAGTGAACTAATTAAGTAACTAATTTAATTTAACTAATCGACTATGCTCTAACTAGTCCTAACACCAGCATCTGTTCCCACTTGCTGTACACATCCTAAACCAGTGTAACATTACTAGGATTACCAAACGCTAATTGTTACTAGCTTACCAAGTGTTCCACACATGCTCAAAGTGGTCGTATTGAGTGTGCTTACTTGGGAGAGTTAAGAGGGTGAGAGAGAGAGAACATTAATTAACCAAGGAAAGCATTAAATAACTGTAAATAACAATAAATAAGCTATTCTGAATGCTACAAGGTTTATCACAAAGTTAGTCTTTATTTCCGGCCACAAGGTGTGCTCAGGTATACATTGCTTGAATAAAGATTTGTTCACTTTATGACTCCTACTATAGGCACTTAGAAATAATTCTAACTCTGAGAAGGGAAAAAGGCAAGAGTTCAAGTAAGGGACTAAGACAAACTATGTAAACCAAGTGTGCTCGCCTCTTATTTATAGGCGATGAGGTAGGTCCCAACATTGAATGCCCGATATCGCTTGGTAAGCTCTGATATCGTGAACCCAATATCATGGATGCGATATCGTGGCCTCGATATCGTAATTCATCATACCCCCATGATTGATTGAAAACTCATCCTCAAGTTCCTTATAAAATATTGGGAAGGTATGGAATTATTGACTAAATGATAACTGGCGATGACATGGGGTCACAGACTCAAAGTGCCCGGTGAATGGATTGACAAACATATTATAGCATTGGTGTTCATAACCATGGTGGTGAACACCATACATAAATGACATTTTTTCCCTTAGCTGACAGCTTGAAGAGAAAGAGAGAGAGGGAGAAAAGAAAATGAGGCACGTTGCTGCCGATGTCAAAAATATGCACACCATTGTTCCTCCATGGCCACGTGATGAAGTGTGTTCCTTGCATAACTACTCCTACTCTAGTCCATCCCAAGTGCTTCCTCCTATCCCAGTCCATTGTTCATGTAATCATTATCTGCACACACAACATAGTCATGAATTTGTAAGGATAGATAAGCCATAATGCAGTTGATACCTTGCCTCGATATAAGCACATTGGCTGGGTTGTGGGTATAACAGATACTGGGTTAGAGTTTTTTAACTAATAACTACCCAAGTTGTAGGGGTGAGATTGGTAATTAAATGGAAAAATTTGTGATAGGGCCCCCATGACCAAGAGTGAAACTCCAGTAGCGATAGGANAAAATTTGTGATAGGGCCCCCATGACCAAGAGTGAAACTCCAGTAGTGATAGGGTGGAAAACTAAAGGAACAATGAAAGATGAGAGAAATAACAACGGTGAAGCCAATAAAATGGATGTCATGGATGGGAATGAAATGAGAAATGGTTGATTACAAAGAATGTTTAAGGGAAAGGTCTTAACAATTGCACCAAAAAGGAATGCCAGTGGGTCCTCCCCAAAGTAGGCTCATGCCTTTTATGCCCTGATAGATCCGCAAACCAAAGAGTCCATAGGCTCTCGAAATGACATATGGAAACAATGGTTAAGAACTTACCCACAAGAGTTTACCAAAGAATAACAATGTGTCAACCAAGATATAGACTAATCATAAAAATTGGCAATGAGGTGGAATATGAGAAGAAATATGGAAGGAGAGGATAAAATGGAATGGAATCCCAAGAGCAAGATTGTGTAAAATCCCTTGTGTATTATGTGGTTAAGGTAACTGAATATAATTCATCCCAAATCTGGACTCAAACCAACCACATCTAGTGACCTTGCATCGATACATTTGACCAACCCATCCTCTTGAAGCAACAAAAATATGTCCATCGAGTCACCACCATTCCAAGGAGAGAAAGATAGGGAAGCAGGAAGTGAGAAAGGGCCTTAGTTAGAGGGAACCTTCAAGCATGGGTAACATGTCTTTCTAGTGCCATAACCAATGTTTGCAGCCCATGTTTCTTTATTATGTCTAAGGGGTGTGCTTTGAATTCCTAC
Organism: Gnetum montanum; assembly: GCA_015680685.1. Lineage (NCBI taxonomy): Eukaryota > Viridiplantae > Streptophyta > Gnetopsida > Gnetales > Gnetaceae > Gnetum > Gnetum montanum. Next base: position 233,081 of record MNCI01027256.1, on the reverse strand, counting down.
TAGTTTTTTTATGTGAGAATTACACCATGCAAAAAACTATTTGATTCATTCGACTTACTGATGTTTGGTCATCGGTGAGTAGAAGACTCATGAAAAGCATCCAAGTACCCAAGAGAATAGTCAGCACAAATGCATCGAATCCCCTTGAAGTCACATCCTTTTCAATCCATTTGAATCATTCCTTGGTTCGAAAAGTACTAAGCCACAAGTTTATTAATAAATTTTTCATAGAAAAAAGGGATAATATAGTTCCAAAGCCAAGGGAGACCATAGAGTTGAATGGATGAGTGGACAATGTGGCCTCATTACCTATTTTATCAAAAGAAACCATATCTTAGTATCAACATTGAAAATCAAAGGTAAAATCCCAAACATTAACAATCAACACCATTATAGTACAATCCACCATCATGAGTGTGTATTGCACGACGAATAGAAGTAAATCAAACAAACAAAGAAATAGTAAAAATGGTAATGATGGTGTAAAAAAAATAAGTAAATATGAAAAAATGTGTAGAAAAAATATGTAAAAAATAAATACAAAAGGAATAGAGGGCTAAGAATGATTAGCATTGATGGTCCTCTTCCCCCTGACTGAGTTGGAGGGAGGAGATTCGAAATAATGAGTAGGGTTGTTCACCAATAGAGGTAGTATTGGTACAGGTTGTTCTAGGCTCATAGAAAGGTTTGGTTTGTTAGAAGTTGACCAGAAATTTCTTATTCAAGCTCTCAGGTTTGTAAATCGTCATTGCTCCTGAAGGAAAAGTTGCATGAATAAGATAAGGTCCTTTCCATAGTGTTTGAAATTTAGTGCATTGTGGCACGTGTGTGGGGTTCCAATAGAGAACCTTATCTTTCGGTTGGTAGTTAACTTTTCTAATTTTCAAGTCATGACATCATTTATTAAAGGCCTTGTGCAATTCATTAGATGACAAGGCAACTAATCGATTCTCATCTAGCAGGTTAACGTTGATCAACCATTCTTTTTGTGCTAGATTGAGATCAAGGTTGAGGTCACATGCCGTGGATAGTGTATTAAGATTTGCTTGAATAGGAAGTATTGGAAGTTTACCGTACACTAACTTGTAGGGAGAGTAGCCTATAGGAAGTTTCCACATGGAGCAATATGCCCAAAGAGCATCGTTCAGTTTGGTGCTCCAATCTTGCCTATACTTGCTAATGGTTCGTGTTAATATTTTTGTAATCTCTCTATTGGTGACTTTGGCTTGACCATTCGCTTGAGGGTGGTATGGTGTAGTCATTTTATGTTCCACTCCTAAGCGTTGCATCAATTTTCAAAAAGTCACACTTGTAAAATATGTACGATTGTTAGAAATAGATGCACACGACATGCCAAACCTATTTACGATTTGTTGTTGAAAAAATCATGCAGCAGTAGATGATGTGTAATCCATAATGGAGGTTGCTTCTACCCACTTCATAAAATAGTTAATAGCAATAACAATGTAGGCTTTTCCATTGGACATTGGTATAATAGGTTCCATAACATCAATTCCCCATATGTCGAAGGGTTCTAAAGGTTGAATCCATTGTTGTGGATCCTCCATCCTAGCAGTCATTCCCCCATCACATTGGCAATGCTCACAAGATCGGACAAAAAGATGAGCATCCTAGAACAATGTAGGCCAATAATATCCTGTAAGTAAGATTTTAATGGTTGTTCATATCCCTGTGTAAAGGCCTCCACAAGGACCCTCATGAGTGTCTTGGAGAACCTGTAATTGATCTACATTGGGAACACCCCATCAAACCAAGCCATCAAGACATACCTTATAAAGGTGCCCATTAATTTCCATGAAATACTTGGCTCAGTGTAGAAACTACTGTTTCTTTTTAATGTCTAACTCTTGTGGTGTTTGTTGCGTAAGGAGATAGGTAAGAATACTACTATACTAGTTTGTTTCTATGGTTAATTGATTATGTATTACACCTACAAAGAGGAATTCATTAAGAAAGTGATCAGAAAGAAAATATTCATCCTCTTTGTTGTCCCATATTAACTAAGATAAATGATCAGCAACAACGTTCTTGGTGCCTTTACAATCTATCATCATAAGATCGAACTCTTGTAAGATTACAAGCTATTGTATGATGTGAGGGCTCACCATTGGTTTATTTAGTAGGAACTGAATTACACTATGGTCTATGTGTACAAATATCTTATAGCCCAATACATAATGCCTAAACTTATCTAGTGCAAACACCATAGCCATTAGCTCTTTCTCCATTGTGGTGTAGTTAAGTTGCGCACCAGTAATACTCCTACTTGCACAGTGGATGTAATAAGGTCGTTTCTAGTCATATAACTGTGTAAGTATGGCTCCTAAAACATAGTTGGATGCATCAGTCATTATGTGGAATGGTCTGGACTAGTCAGGAGCTTGTAGAATAGGTGTTTCTACAAGCTTCTGGTTTAAGGTTTGGAAAGCTATTTCACATTCTCTAGTCCATTCAAAAGGTACATCCTTTTTTGTTAGTTCCACCAATGGTTTTGCAACCTTTGAAAAGTTCTCTATGGATCTTCTATAATAGCTAGTGTGTCCAAGGAATGATCGAATGTTTTTTACAATTTTAGGTTGGCGTGTGATTCCTTGGATGACTTTGATCTTTTCAGGGTCTACCTCTATCCCTATTTTTGAAATCTTATGCCCTAATACTACGCCTTCTTGAACCATTAAATGGATTTTTTGCTAATTGAGCCTTAAGTTAGTTTCTACTCATTGTTTTAGTACTTGCTCTAATCGATCCAATGCTTGATCAAAGTCCGCTCTATAGGTGGAGAAATCATCCATGAAGACCTCCACTCCATTTCCTATTTGCTACTAAAAGATAGAACCAAATGTTGAAACGTTGTAGGAGAATTGCACAAGCCAAAGGGCATCTATTTGTATGAAAATGTCCCCCAAGGACTTGTGAATGTGGTCTTGGCTTGGTCTTCTGGTGCTATTTGAATTTGGTTGTATCCACTATACCCATCTAGAAAACTATAGTAGCGATGCCCTGTAATGGTGTCTAAGACTTGGTCAATGAATGGTAATGTAAAGTGGTCTTTGAATGTTGCCATGTTTAGTAGCCTGAAATCTATACACACCCTCCATTTACCTCCCTTTTTAGGCACAATGACTAATGGACTAACCCATTCACTATCAGCAATGGGATAGATGAACCTAGCTTTTATAAGTTCTTTAATTTCTTCTTTAACCACTTGCTTAAGCTTTGGGTTCAGTCACCTCTATGGTTGTCATTGAGGCTCGATGGAGGGCTCAGTAAAAATCCTATGTTGGCATATCCTAGGGTCTATTCCAGTTAATTCGGGATATGACCAAGCAAAGGCTTTCAACCATTTGTTTACCATTTTCAGCAGTCTCTCTTTTTGTTGAGGAGTGAGCTTAGCATTAATAATTATTGGTTTTCCATTTTTGAGAAATGTATACTCCATACTAGTGGGCAATGATTTTAACTCAAGGGGATCTTGCTTAAACTTGTCAAGGATTTCCAACTTCTCCTAGTTGATATCTTCAATGTTGAGACTTGGAAGTTGGCGATGAACTTACTCAAATTATCTATGCTATCGATGTAAGCACAAGTTAAACCCTTAGTTGATTCCATGCATATAGTTGAATTACTTTCTTGGTCAACTATCAACCACTGGGTGCCTTCCTGTCTTGTGGCTATTGCATATAGGCATCTTTGTATGTTAATTACTTGTGCACACTAGTTGCATGTAAGAAATGTTAAACATTGTACAAACTAGGATTTTTGCACGCAATTACACCCTGTGTTACTATATGCAATGCATGGAACTTTTTTCTTCTCGATATTTCCAAATGTATTTTTCTTTAATATATTTAGGGAAAGATCACGTATTCCTAGGCATGCATCAATTGTGCTTAGCCATGCTCTTCCCATTATGATTGGGAAGTCCCCCTTACCGTTGTTGACTTGAATCACTAGGAAGTCGACTAGATACGACCATCCACAAATAGTGGTAACAATGTACTCCACTAGTCTTAATGGGACAGTGATGGACTAGTAGGCAAACTCTAAATGTATGTTACTCTTTTTCTTTGTACATTTCTTAAGAGATTAAGTTGACACCAGAACTTGAATCCAAAAGACCATTGTAAGGTTCATTCCCAGTGATTTGTAAATATATAAGAGGAATCCTAGGATTGAAGAATTTCCTAGGAATATGGCTAGCCTTAATCCAATCAGTAATGGCATGCATCAACATGACTGTGTACAATGAATGTGGCCTTTGGTTTGAAGGAAGTTCCAAAGTTTCGAATGATGGTGAGGCCTTTGGAGAGTTAGCCACTTGTGATTGCAAGGACTTGGTTGGAGTGTCGGTCCTAAAGAAATGTCTCTTCTTTACACGGTTGTCTAAAAAAATAGTAGGTTCAAAGTTAACGGCCCTTGTTGTGTTGTGTTGCTGTGGTTGGGCAGGGAGCTCACCCTACATAGTTGGAGCAGGTGGTAATGGAGTCAAGGGTGGAAGAGATGCACCTCGATGAGAAGGATGACATTTTTGTGGAACATCACCCCTAGGAGAAGGAGTTCTATAATACTCATGGGCTTGGTAGTGAGGTTGGGGAGTGACATGACCAATGGAGTCACGTGGAGATATTGGCTGCTACATGTAGTATCCATACGAGTCAAGTTAATGGTTAGGGTACTATTGATGTGGTGGTGGCATCCCCCATGACTATGGGTGTTGCCACTATTGATACTACTCATTTGGTTGTGGTGGAGTTCCACTTGGATAATACATCAAGGGTTGGTAAAACTGTCTTGGGTTACCCTGGGGATAAGGTAACCTTTGGGGTGTTTTCCTTCTATTTAATTGTGGATTGAGTGCATACATCCCAGACTCTTACAGATGTGAGATTACAGGGCAACATCCCTTAGGATGGTCATATTGGCATATCTCACATCTACCATCATTGTCTGTATCCAAATCCACAACCTCTTTGATGATGGCAACTTTACCCTTACTCTTGTTACATGTGTATTCAGCTTGTTTCTTTTTCCTCCTTTCTCGATCACTACCTACCTCTCTAGACTCCTCTACTATTTTGAGAATGGTTTGAAATCTATTATCTAGGGAGTTCCACATTTTTTCTACCTTTGTCGATAGTTCCGATGCCAATTTTTGAATGGGCAAAGTTTTCCTCTTTGCCATCTCTTCAAGTGGTGACTCTTCTTCATCCTCACAAAATCTAACTCCCTTCTTCCAAAGGGAAGGGTCTCTATTATATTCCTCTACACTCTCTCTTTTCCTTAACTCACCTTCCTCTTTGGCAACTTGCTCCAACAGTCTTTGTACTTAATAGGCCCTAAGCTCAAATAGTCTTTCTTGGGCATAAGTCCCAAGGGTTCTTTGCATTTCATGCCTAAGCCCATCTACGAGATGGCGTAGTTGTTCCCTCTACAAATAACCATGGCCTGGGCAATGATATAACAATGCATAATATTGGCCCATGGCAACGTCCAAGGGTTCATGGCCTCCTTGGATTTGCTTTCGCAAGTTGTACACTTGTGAGTACATCTAATGCTTATCGTTGAACAATTCTAATATGGTACTCCAGTGATGAATGGATTCCAGTTCTAAGGACTAGTACAAGCTCTCTACTTCTTTGACCAGTTTCCACAGAAACAACTTAATTTTTTGCCATTTGTTCTCTATGTTTTGTAAGGCACATGCATTGTGAAATGCTTGTAGATGATTTTGAGTATCAGCATTGTATCTCCCTTCAAATCGTAGGATATTGTTCATGTCCAATCTTTTGATCCTACTATCTTTTTGATGCCTTGTTGGGATTCTAACGACCTCAGTTATATCTAACATACTTTAGGTAGCGAGTAGGGGTTCATCGTGATCATCCTATCTATGACGTCTATGATGCTTATGTTATTCCCTACTTTCCCTTCTTTTGCTGTGTGTTTCTCTAGAATGCCCTTGTTCCCTTTCTCAACTATTTCATTTACAATCTCTATTTTGTTCACCATTATTCTCGAGGTATTTTGCTTTCTGACTATGTCTAGATCCTAAAGGAGAGGCTAAAGGTGAAGAAGAAAGAGGATTGGTACCATGATGGTGCCTGCTGCCTTATCTTCGGTGGTCATGGCCTTGGTCGTGGTTATGATTAGCATGTCCATATTTATCATGCATGTGTATTCCTTTTTAGATCCTTTATGTCCATTAGTAGCAAAACTTGGGTTATGGATCGTTGAGTAAAGGTTCTGATACATAACCCCTTGACCAAAGTCAACGGGAGGAACATGACTTGCAACAGCAGGCAACGACAGAAAGAATGAAAATAGTTAGTTGAGTGACCCTGCGACAGTGGGGAAAACCTCTTAAGGCAGGTTCACCACCCTTATTTTCACTTAGGACATGTGGGACATCCTGGAACCACTTACCCTTCATAGACTTGTGATGTCTCTCCTATTGTAGGTCCCTTTGACATTGTGCCTCCATGGGTTGATACTCTCTCGAGTCATGTTCATGCACAATGTATTCTGCTTGTAAGTGCTGCATACCAATTCGTGTGAGAGCATGAAGAAGCATGCTTGGGACTCAGAGATCAGGAGGTAACACTATGTTACCTTCTAAATCTCACCAACGTAATTGTTCATCCTAGTAGAGGATGAAGGTGAAGTCTGGTATATACTCATCGGGATGAACATATACCACACGAAACTGTTGAGGTACTAGAGGATCATCATGTGTACTATGCCTCCGATTGTTCCATGTATCAGACCTAGGTGGTGAAGCACTCTCGTAAGAAGAAGGAGACATAATTATCTATTCAGTGTGCAATATTCCTCTTGATGATTGTAAGTTAACCAACCCTAAGGGTTCGTTCCAACGATGTGAAGATTTCCTAAGTTCTAATTAGAGCATAAACAACTAAGTCCCCGACAACAACACCAATGATGAGCGGCAAGGTATCCCTATGCTTAACCATACAAATATGAGTGTACACACACGATCCGGTCAAATTCCAAGGACTAAGTGCTTATACACTATTACAGAACCCAAATGGGTTAGTCAATCATTGTCTTTCCAAGCTTACTTGTATAGCACAATTGTATGGTTAAGTAAACTTGAGGTATATGATTTTTATGTTTTTATGTTTTATGTCCTATTGCTAAAAAGGGAGAAGTGAACTAATTTAATTTAACTAATTGACTATGCCCTAACTAGTCCTAACACCAGCATCCATTTCCACTTGTCGTACACATCCTGAACTAGTGCAACACTACTAGGATTACCAAACGCTAATTGTTACTAGGTTA
>MNCI01027256.1:209172-225644 GCA_015680685.1 Gnetum montanum | reverse complement strand
TACCCCCAAGATTTGCTCAAAACTCTAACAAATGAAGAAGTTATAGCTCATTTCTAGCTCATTGTGAGTAGGATCACTTAGTGTTGGACTAACAACCAACATGTTGGAACAATTTTTGATTTTGAGAGCTAGTGTTCCACTTGCCATGAACTAGCAATCCAATAATTAGTCAATATTTTACATTTTAAGTACTTGTGCTTCATTAGTGTTAAGGTAGCCATGAACTAGTATTGAAGTAATGACTTGACAATTGAAAAACTTTTAGTTTTAATGCACTTGTGTTGAGGTAGAGATAAAGTAGCAATCCCTTCTAGCACCCTACTTGTGTCTATGTTACACTATTTTTGGCTTTTTATTGTTTTTATGAGGATGATCTCACTATGATATGTGGTTAAATTATGATCTACTTCAAGTTATTGTAATGAAGTTTCATCCAACTTGTGATGATTGGATTTTACAAAATTCATTAAATGCAACTTGCATTTACCTAGCAATCAACTTGGTGTCCACCATTGTGAGAACTAAGAAATCACGCCTAAGACGCACTCACATAAAAATTCAAATTTAGGCCTTGATTTTAGAATTGAAAAGTTTAATTTATCCACATATTTTTATGCTTACTCCAACAATGATGAAATAGCAATCTTTTTAGAAAAGTTAGATTCATATAAAATGAGGGTATCCTACCTTTACAATTACTTCATTGCTTAATAGAAAAGCTTTATTAAGAATCTTTACCATTACCTATAAGATAATATTATTTTTTATCTTTGAGGTAACATTATTTTTATTAGATTATGATGAACTTATTATAGAAACTATCTATACAAGCTTATCAACATTTCTTGACATAAAGGTAAAATCATTTATGAAAGTCTCGATCTCATTTAGTTTCTATGCCATTACTTATTTTTACTATCATTGGTATCTTTTTGAGTTTGAATTTTTCTTTCCTTTGACATTAGCATGTTTTTATTTTGTCAAATTCTTTCCTTGTCATTAGAAAAACACATTTATTAAATATGTTCTTTGTAATGTCAAAAGTTGTAGAAGCTAGGAAGATTATCCCATGTTACTTCTCTTAGAAGTCAAAGCTCTCTACCAATGTATTGCCTCGTAATAATAAAGTGTTAGCCTAGTGGTAGGACTCTTAATTCAAAAGCTCAAGTTATGGGTTCAATTTCAATGGAAAATGCTAAGTTATAAAGTTTTAATTTGGGTATATGTATTGGGGGTAAATATTGTTTAAAAGAAAAAAGATTTTAGGTTCCAAAAAAACCCCCCTCCCCCATTGAATGTATATTTTTGCTATATCCTTAGGTAGCATGTGTCTTAGTATGCACCTTAAATTAAATCTTTGACTTGAATGCTCTAAAAAAGTAAGTAATGCCTTAATGATGAATGATCAACACTATGTACTTGTGTATAAAATGATGTTGTACCAAGGGCATGTTGCACCATTGGAGTAATAAGTAACTCAATATGTCAAATTCTTTCATCTTTAGAAAGTGTTTTCTCCACTTTACAAGTAACTATTTAGTAAGAAGTGAAAACTTGTGAGGGAATTTTGAAATAAAGGCAAGGCTTAATCCTTTTCCTACCCCAAAGGGGAGGTTTTTCAGGATTGGTTAGAAGGATGAAAACCTAAAAAGGCATCTCCAAAATGGTTGGGCTTTTTCTTTAGACTTTGTCTTTGATAATCTGATTTATTCTAAATTATTTTAATATTACTATTTATTTTTTTGAGGTCTAACAAAACTCAATAAGTCAAAATAAGGAGGGATATTACTTGGCATAGTTGACTTGAATATTTTGTTTAGTATATTTATTATATGTATCTATATTTTGGCTTATTTCTCAATCCATAAGATCTTGGGTGTAGTTAGTTAAAAGAAGTTAAGCTTTTGCTGATCCACTGACCTTCCAAGGATCTTATATTGATAGGATGAGCATTGAACTTTTGAGTGATGATCCTTTTTTATCCTTTTATATTTTGGAAGTTAGGATCTTTTCCCTTTATGCAAACTCAAACCTTATAATCAAATTTTCCTACCTCACTAACAAGGGAAAAAATAGTACACAATGAAAATAGTTTAACTACAATCAAGCCTTTCTAATGACAAACTAGAAAAAAGATGACAAGTAATGGAAGTAGTTTAAATGGGATGTTATATTTTTTTTTAAATATAAACCCACAACAAAGACAAAAAAAAGAGATGGATATATAAAATTTGTTTAGCTTTTGCTCATCCTCTCTTATACTATGACCAATTTATATTATTTAATATGAACAAGAAAGTGCTTTAAGTCCACTATTAGTTGGCTTATTGGCCAAAGGCCAAGGAAGTGAAACTTTGTTTGCAAGGCAAACAGATCTAAGATAATCATTTTAAGACAAATAACCCAACATACATCTCAAGGTAATGAAAAAATGCTTAACATGAAAAAGACATAGCTATAACTGTTACAGGTAATAAAAAATTAACATATTTTATCAGTGTCTCAGAATTGATATTTTTAAATGCAAATAAAACAAGCGGAACTTGGTATGAAGTATTTCATATATCATCATTTATACCCGGATAATATCTTAAAGTTGTGTTGAAACCATATATATAATTATTCGATACATTCAATATCCTCTAAAAATATTGAGGTATTTGTACAAAAATGCTTTTGTTCTTTTTATTTCCACGTAGATGTAATAAAATTTCGATTCCAATTTCACAAAGCAAAACATGTCACTTGCTGATTATGACATGCATCTGGCAGATGATAGCTTAAATCTTAATGAGTTGCTAATATGTACATAACAAGGGCATCCATGTTGCATGAAAGTTTTTGGCATTCCATGTTTTTCAACAGGTTTCGGTTTACATGACATGAAAGCTTCGATTTCCATTTTTACAAGAGGTTTGAGTTTCTTCCCACTAATGACAATTATCATCGATTTATCCACTATGAAAAATTTTTAATTTTGTATCCTCCTTGATGAGTGGCGAGGTACCCCTACACTCAACCATACGAATACGAGCGTTTCACGTGTGATCTGGTCAAACTCCAAGGACTAAGTGCTTACGCGCCTTAATGGAACACTCAAAGTTAATCAATCGTTGTCTTCCCAAACTTACTTGTATTGTCACGGTTGTATGGTTAAGTAAGCATGAGGTATATTATTTTTATAACTTTTATCTTTTTAATGTCTTATGTTAATAGCGGAAGGCAAACATAACTAAGTGACTAACTTACATTAACTATTTACTAACTAAGTTCTAATTGTTCCTAACACCAGTATCCGTTCCCACTTGCCGCACACATCTTGAACCAGTGCAATGCTGCTAGGATTACCAAACACTAATCGTTACTAGGTTACCAAGTGCTACACACATGCTCAAAGCGATCGTACTGAGTGTACTTAACTAGGAGAGTCAAAGGTTGAGAGAGATTAATTAACTAGGAAAGCATTTAAACATTCAATAATAATTAATTACTATTTAGCTTAATTTGTATGCTGCAAGGTTTATCGTAAAGTTTGTCTTTATTACCATACACAAATGTGTGCTCAAGTACAAATTTCTCGAATAAAGATCCATTCACTCTATGACTCCTACTGCAGGCACATAGGAATTATTCTAACTCTAGAATGGTAAAACTTCAAGAGTTTAGCTAAGGGTCTAAGTCTAACTCCCTGAACAAGGGAAGCCGCCTCTTATTTATAGAAGATGAGACAGGACACGATATCGTTGAGTCCTTCCTCACTTTGAGAAATGCCTAGTAACCAATTCATTGATAGTTTTATGATTTAAAGAAGCGGACTATACATTTTCAAGCCAAGAGAGACCATAGAAATATGAATGCATGGATGATGTGGACTCATTGCCTGTTATATCAAAAGAACCATACCATAGTATCAACATTATAACTCCAAGGTAAAAACCAAACATTATCAATCAATAGAATATAGTTCATACTACCACCAAGAGCACTTATTAGGTGACGAACTTAACAACACAAACAAAAACAAAAAACAAACAATCACACAAAGAGAAGAAATGAAAAATTATAACAATGTTGCAAAACAAAAACAAGAAAAGTTAAAGAAATTTGTAAAACAAAAAATGTGTAAAACAAAAACTTAAAAAGGAACTAAGGACCTCAATTGATCAGCAGAGGTGGCCATCTCCCCCATGACTAAGTTGGAAGGGGGAGATCGAAAATAATGAGTAGGGTTGTTCCTTCTTAGAGGTCTTATGTGCACTGGCCGTTCTAAGTTCATGGAAAGTTTGGTTTGTTGCACATTGACTAGTAATTTCTTATTAAAGTTTTTGTCTAACTTTTTAGGGATTTCCAACTTCCCCCAATTGAAGTTTTCTAGGTTAAGGCTTGGAAGTTGGCGACGATCTTGCTCCAGTGCATCTATGCTTTCGATGTAAGCACTAGTTATCCCCTTAGTTAGTTCCATGCATGTTCGTGAGTTGTTCACTTGATCAGCTATGAGCCACTAGGTGTCTCTTTGTTGTGTGGCTGTTGCATATAGGCACTTTTGTAGGTTAAGTTCTTGTGTAGACCAATTGCATGTAGGCAATGTTAAACTTTGCCCAACCCATGATTTCTGCATGCAATTGCACCCTATATCACTGTATGCAATGCATGGAACCTTCTTCTTCTCGATCTTCCCAAAAGTGTTCTCCTTAGATATTTCTAGGGAAAGATCATGGATTCCTAGACGTGCATCTACAGTACTTAGCCATGCCCTTCCCATTATTATTGGGAAGTCCCCTTTATCATTATTTACTTGTATCACTAGGAAATCAGCTGGATATGACCACCCACACACAGTGGTAATGATGTCTTCCACCAGTCCCAAGGGCATAGTGATGGACTGGTTGGCCAACTCTAGGCGAATATTACTCTTTCTTAATGGAGGCAGGTTCCAGGCTTTGTACATCTCTTGTGATATTAGGTTAACTCCCGAACCTAAGTCCAGAAGAGCTTTACATGGTTCATTCCTAGTGACTTGGAGATAGATTAGAGGGCTTCCAAGATCAAAGAATTTCTTAGGAATGTGGCCCTCCTTAATCCAGTCAATAACGGCATATGTTAACATAACCGTATGCATTGAGCTCGGTGTTTGGTTTGAAGGGGGCTTTGAAGCCTTATTTGATGGAGAGGCATTTAGAGGTTCAACCGCTTGTGGTTTTGAGGGCTTGGTTAGACTGTTGGTTCTGAAGAAAGGTCTTCTCTTCATACGGTTGTCAGAACCAATAGTGGGTTGAGTATTTACAACCCTTGTGGCATTGCATTGCTGCAATTGAGTAGGGAGTTTCTCTTGCATTGCTAGAGCAGGTGGTAATGGAGCTATTGGTGTGAGAGTTGCAGATGGATTCGAAGGATTGTATGCTTGTGGGTTATCTCCCCTAGGAGAAGGAGTTCTAAAATACTCCTCAGCTTGGTAGTGATGTTGTGATGTAATGTGACCAACAGAGTCACATGGAGAGATCGGATGCTACACGTAGTAGCCATATGGGTCTGGTTGCTGGTAAGGATATTGTTGCCTTGGTGGTGGCATCCCCCATGACTGTGGGTATTGCCACTATTGATGTTGCTCAACAGGTTGTGGTGGAGTTCCACTTGGTTAATATGTTGAAGGTTGGTGGAACTTCCTTGGGTTACCTTGGGGATAAGGTAACCATCGGGGTGTTGGCCATTTATTAAATCGTGGGTTGAGTGCATACACCCCAAACTATTGTAGATGTGAGATTACTGGGCAACATCCCTTAGGATGGTCGTATTGGCATATCTCACATCCATCGTCATTGTCCATATATGAATCCACAACCTCTTCGGTGATTACCATTTTACCCTTACCCTTGTTACGTGCATTGTCTACTTCTCTCTTTTTCCTTTTGTCATGCTCACTACATCCCTCTCTAGACTCCTCTATAATTTTAAGAATAGTTTCAAGCCTACTATCTAGGGAGTCCCACATTTGGTCTACCTTTGCCAATACTTCAGTTGTTAACTTTTGGATAGGCAAAGTTTTCCTATTCACCATCTCTTCAAGTGTTGACTCTTCTTCCTCCTCATAGAAACTCACTCCTCTTTTTTGGAGGGAAGGATCTTGGTTGTACTCTTCCACACTTTCTCTCTTCTGTAGCTCACCTTCTTCTTTGGTTACTTACTCTAGCAATCTATGGATTTGATGAGACCTAAGCTCCAATAACCTTCCTTGGGCATACGTCCCAAGGGTCCTTCTTGTTTCATGCCTAAGTCCATCTACGAGATGGTGTAGTTGATCTTGCTGCAAATAACCATGGCTAGGGCAACGATGTAACAATACGTAATAACAGCCCATGGCTACATCCAAGGGTTCATGATTTCCTTACTTCCATCCTTAGATTTTCTTTTTTAGGTTAGACACTCAGGAGTACTTTTGGTACTTATCATTAAATAGTTTTAACATTGTACTCCACCTCCGAATGGATTCTGGTTCTAAGGATTGGTACCAGCTTTGAGCTTCTTTCACTAGTGTCCTTGGGAACAACTTTAGTTTTTGCCATTCATTTTCTATGTTTTGCAAAGCACATGCATCATGGAATGCTTGTAAATGGTTTTGAGGATCAATGTTGTATCCCCCTTCAAATCGTGGGATGTTGTTCATGTTTAACCTCTTGATCCTACTATCTTTTTGGTGCCTTGTGGGAACTCTTATGGCCTCCATTGTGTCTAGCATGCTTCTAGTTACGAGTAGGGGTTCTTCGTGGTCATCTCGTTCATAGCTTCTATGGTGTCTACGCGGTTCCCTACTCTCCCTTCTTCCATTCCTTGATTCCTTAGAGTGCCTTCGTCCTCATTCTCGACTGTCTCGTCGATGTTTTTCACTCTGTTTTCCTTTATCCTCATGGTTAGTTTCCTTATGACTACATCTGGACACTGAAGGAGAGGGTGAATGTGATGATGAAGGTGAAGAAGAAGGAGAACCATTTCCATGATGGTGTTTTCTACATTCTCTTCTATGGTCTCGACCACGATTGTGATCACGATCAGAACGTCTGTTGTTATCGTGTGGTTGTGTTCCTTATTTGAAGACTTCGTGTTTGTGGGTATCAAAACCAGGGTTGTGAATCATGAAGTGTAGGTTCTGATATGCCATCTCTTGACCATCATTAGGAGGAGGAACATTGTTTGGTGGGGAACCTGTTGAAGCAGGTTCATCACCCTCAATTTCACTCAAGACATGCGGAGCGTTATAGGACCATTTACCCATCGAGGATGTATGATATCTCTCCTGTCGCAAGTCCCTTTGACGTTGCGCTTCTGTGGGATGGTAGTCCCTTGTGTCATGATCGCATACAACATATTTTGCATACAAAAATGACATGCCTATTTGTGAGAGAGCATAAAGGAGCATGTTGGGGACTGATTGGTCTGGAGGCAACACTATGTTACCTTCCAAGTCTCTCCAACACAGTTGTTCATCTTGATGGAGAATAAAGGTAAAGTCGGGTACATACTCATCGTGATGAGTATATACCATACAAAACTATTGAGGAACTAACAGATCTTGGTTACGTGTGTTATGCCGCCAACTGTCTCTTGTGTTAGTCTTAGGCAGTGAAGTGCTTTTGTGTGAAGAAGAAGACATTTTTGTCTTGTTCGGTGTGTGATTTACCGTTGTTTTATCTTTCCTTGATTAACCCTAAGGGTTCATTCTAGCGTCCCAACGATATGGATGATTTCCTATGTTCTACATAGCACACAAACAACTAAAGCCTCGGCAACGACACCAATGATGAGTGGCGAGGTACCCCTACACTCAACCATACGAAATACGAGCGTTTCATGCACGATCTGATCGAACTCCAAAGACTAAGTGCTTACGTGCCTTAATAGAACACTCAAGGTTAATCAATCGCTGTCTTCCCAAACTTACTTGTATTGTCACGATTGTATGGTTAAGTAAGCTTGAGGTATATTATTTTTATAACTTTTATCTTTTTAATGTCTTATGCTAATAGGGGAAGGTAAAGAGAACTAAGTGACTAACTTACATTAACTATTTACTAACTAAGTTCTAATTGTTCCTAACACCTGTATTCATTCCCACTTGCCGCACACATCCTGAACCAATGCAATGCTGCTGGGATTACCAAGCGCTACACACATGCTCGAAGTGATCGTACTGAATGTACTTAACTAGGAGAGTCAAAGGTTGAGAGAGATTAATTAACTAGGAAAACATTTAAACATTCAACAATAATTAATTATTATTTAGCTTAATCTGTGTATGCTGCAGGGTTTATCATAAAGTTCGTCTTTATTGCCGTACACGAATGTGTGCTCAGGTACAAATTGCTCAAATAAAGATCCATTCACTCTATGACTCCTACTGCAGGCACATAGGAATTATTCTAACTCTGGAATGGTAAAACTGCAAGAGTTTAGCTAAGGGTCTAAGTCTAACTCCCTGAACAAGGGAAGCCGCCTCTTATTTATAGAAGATGAGGCAGGACGTGATATCGCGTGGCAGATGCGATATCGCATATCCGCAATATCATGTATGCGATATCGCAGCTCATCACTCCTGTTATTAATTTTACCATGGATTTGAAATGCCCAAGATTGGCTTGGAAGAGAAAACAGATGCAAGATAATATCCAATATAGAAAGTGTTGTACCCTCTTGCTAGTAATTTTACCATAGATTTTGAAAAGCTTAAGATGAACTTGAAAGAGATAACAGATGAAAGATAACCATGAACTGTATTACTTCAACGTAGTCCTGTGATTTTACCATATTTTACTGGGCGGTTTTTTCTTGAATGTTTATTATTGCATTTGAGCAAAGTCACTATCAAAGGTCACTTTTGCTCATTGATTTTCTTTACCATATTTTTTTTAAGTGGTTAGGATTTTGCTCATCCACTCACTCCTCCAAGACCACTCATCTACCAGCTTTCCCTACAAATTCTCTTTAGGAAGTTAGGATTTTGCTCATCTGTTAATTCTCATAAAACTCCAAAACTCCAGTTTGACAGGATAACCATTATGTTAATTCTCCTAAAACTCCAAAACTCCAGTTTGACAGGATAACCATTAAGACTTGAGATGATAGAAATTTTTTGTAATATAAAGTGGAGTAAACAAAAGAAAGATATGGCTGTATAGACTTATTTAGGCCATAGGTTGAAAAATTGGATCACATCGGCAAATCAAATCCCCAGCTTTTTTTATAAATCCCATCGGGGAAAAATCTGAATACATGGGTGGAAGAATGGGATTAAAATCGTCAATATTAGCAAAATAGAGAAGTTACATACACCCATGTTGGGAGCTGCTTTTTCCAATTTTTTTTCATCTAAGAGCTCAGAATGGAAAGTCAAATATAAAAATTTTAGTTTTCTGTTAGCATTAGAATTACTAATAAACAATATAATAAATTTAAAATATTAATAAAAATATAACACTATTTTATTAGAGTAAATGTCCTATCCAATTTTGAATGGGTTTCAATGTTTCCTTTGACAGATCTTGCAATTAATAGCAGATTTCTTAAACTATGATTTAGACAACTCCTATGTACAATCCCTCCTATGGAGAAAGGCAAAAGACCAAAAAGTAAAAGGTTAAGATTTCACTTATCCATTGATCTTCTGGAAACCGGCTTGAAAGGATGAACACTAAACACGAAATGATAGAAATGTAATGTAACATTAAGCAGAGTCAGAGAGATAGGGCTGTATAGACTTTTTTAAACAACTCCTATGTACAACTCCCATGGGAAAAGGCCTAATTAAAGAAAGAAAGCAACGTGCCATACACTGCATTTGCAACCTCATAGGTTTCTGCCGAATACCACTACCGATAAACCGAATCCCACTACCGATAAATTCTGAGCCATGGTAGGGAATATGCTAATGCATTCATAATTTCATACCAATGTTCCGCACGAGGTCGTGAATTTTGCTTGGATACAGAAGCATGGAAACTCTTTTCAGATGTCAACAACTCCAAGAAATCAATAATGTTTAAGGTTATCTACGAGTTCCATAACTGTAGTAATGCAAAATCAGTGCAACTCTATACTGTAATAATTGAAAAAGATTCCATCAAATCAGCAAACATGTTGTACATGGACTATATTTTTACTGTTTAAGATTATATTAACACTGATAATAGCTAAAGAATAATGAATGCATGTAGAGATTATGAATTATGAATATTTTTAACTTAAGTTATTCAACTACAAATTTCTAATTTGAACAAAAGATAAAGATTTTGATAATGGACTTACTAAATTTATATTTAAAATTTAGAACTTTATATAGTGCTAATGCTAAACTTATCTTATAGGTTTGACTGCCAGTGCTAGTATGCTGTAAGTTTGACTACGAGCACTAATGTGATATTTGGTGAATTTAATTAGAATAAAAATTTAAAAGTCAGTTTTCATATGAAAGTTTTAAAGACTTTATTTTTAAAAATAAAATATCAGTTTAAAACTTTCAGTTATCTTTGGATAAAAATAAAAATAAAATTTCAAACTTTAACATTAAAACAAAAATGGTAAGTTTTAATTATTGAAATTTCTTAGTGAACATTAAGTTTAGTGTTAATTTTCTCTTTATAATTGATAGAATTATTATTTTTAACATTATAGTTTTATAGAATTAGATAATTAAAATAATTTAGTTAAAGAAGTAGAGTTGTCTAAGTAAAGAATTGATGTTGCTATATTAGTAATAAGTATTAATAAAAAATAATATTTAAAGTATATTTTTATATAGTTTTTATAAACTTCCATCCTTCTGCATTCCCAATCATTATGAAATATAGATTCGTACTAGGTCCAATGATATGACTCCACGTCGTCTAAACCCAAAACCAGGAAAAATAGTGGCAGGAAAACCGTAAGCATTGTTCCCATTTGCCACAGCAACGAGATTCCATGACATTGTACAAATCTTCTCAGCATAGGAGCCTGTTTCTTGCCGGGTCTTTTTCAGTTTTTCCCAAGGATATATTCTTGTGTTTTTCTTGTTTGAATTTGTTCTTTATTGCTATCATGAACAAGCTTCACACCTCGTGCATCACAAATTTTGCTGTGTTATCAGATTTTTTTTGCAAGTGGAATATGGACATGGCCAATTTGCTGCTGCCGCTTCACTATTTTAGATTTGTTGTTTTATTGCTGTTGTTGCTGTTTGCAGTAATCCAAAATGGGATGGTAGCAGCTGATGATAACACCCACATTGTGAATCTCACACTGGTTCACAGTGCAGCAGCTACAGGAGCAGGTTGATATGAAACTGAAATTGTTTTTAATTTCATCACAGGTTCTATAGATTTATTACAATTTTGAAGTAGGTGAATTATAAAACTGTATAGATCCAAATGATTTATCAGAAAAATTAATTTGTGCAAAGTATGTGTCCATATATTCCTTTAACTTGAATTTTTAACTTGTACAGAATTAACCCTCCTAGCCTGAATAGCTGGTATAAAAATTGAAATTTAGTATTGAGAATGTTCTTTTTTCAATTTTGTTTTGGGTATGAAATGTGCAGTTTGCCTGGATGGAACTGTCCCAGCTTATGCTTTTTCCCCAGGCTCCGGCTCCGGAGCAAAAAACTGGCTTGTTTACATCCAGGTTGTTGCCTAACTCTGAGAATATGAAACTTAACTATGCTGCCATTTTGCTAAATCTAGGTGTATCTTTCAACACATTTTTTTCCAGTTTCTGAATTTCATGACTTCTACAACATTCTCTTCTGTTCATTCATTTCCTACTAAATAGAAAAATACTGTAAACACACTAAAGTATATGGTTTACAGTTTCATGAAGTGGATTAAATTGTCAGGGAGTAGGATGGTGCTCAGACATCAAGTCTTGCATTGATAGGAAATCTACTTACTTGGGATCTTCTAACTACATGCCCACTTCCTATTATTTCTCCGGGGCTTTGAGCAACAGTGCTGCAGAGAATCCAGGTGATTAATATTTTTATTTTTGTTTTTAGGTTAGATAAAAAGGGTGTTCTTGATTGTAGTATAGGTATTTTTGGTTTTGAAATTGACGGTTCTTGATTGTAGTACTGATAACTTTAAAGCCTTGTTTCCGGGCGAAACAACCGTCAAATGCCTCAGCGATGCTGGTTTTTTTCTTGATGCGTGAGTTTTGTCTGAATTTCTCATTCTCAATTTTGTATCCATTCCGAAAATCCTTTCTTTCTTTCCATTTTGATTTCAGTGAGTGTTTCATTTGAAATTTTTACGATTGTTTTTATTTTCCATGTTTGCAAGAACAGACCGGATATCCTTGGAAATTACACCATACGCTCTGTTTTCAAGCAAGTAGTCACTCTACAGGTAACTGAAATTGAAATTAATGTGAGAAATTTTATCACGATGTTTTAATTTACTAAAAATATAAATCTATATGTCATAGATGTTTTATATTGATTAAAAATATAAATGTGTATGTTATGGATGCAAATGATCGTTAACGCAATTACCCAGTGTATTCTTTAACAAAAGATATTTAATATTAACATATCTTCGTTACAAATTCTTACTAATATATAATGTAATGCGTGCAGCATGTTCTGCCAAATTTACCCAAGGCATGTACCCAGTCAGAATCAGATCCTACAAAGGTGTGTGTATATACATGTTTTTTCTTTCACTTATTTAAAAAAAACTTAATAATAAGGATTTTATTTATATTTGCAATTACAGTGCTTCTTTCCACAGTACCTCCTTCCGTATATCCAGACGCCTATCTTGATTCTAAATTCTCCATATGACTCATGGCAGGTAACCAACCAATTATTTATGTATTTATTTATGGTAACCAAGGGTTTTCAGCTCTAGTAACTCTTATTTGATAATGTTAAATTATGTTTGGTATATAACATTTTAAGAGTCGACAACAACATAACATTAAATTATACTTGTGCATGAGAATGCTAAGTAACATTTCTGAAATTACATCTTATTACGTTCAAAATTCTTAGAATCCATCTTAAAATTATATTTTTTTATACGAAAAAGATTCTTTAAGCCAAATTCTAGATATATATTATAAATATGTAATTAACTAATAATTAAAATAGATAAAGTATGTAAATGCAATTATGTTTGAATGATAAAGAATAATCACATTGTGATTTGTGTTGGAATAATTTAGATTCGGAACATACTTGTGCCATGGTACTCTAATCCCAAAGAGGAATGGAAATCATGCCGCATGGATATACATAACTGCACCACCATGCAACTCAACATATTGCAAGGTACAATTTATTCTTTATTTCTTTATATTGATTTTTGTTTTTTAATAAATGAATCAAGAACACAAAGTAAGTTAAAGGCTTGATTCTAGGTATAGTCTTTTAAGTTTTGCTAAAAGATTTTCCATAGTATAGGTGTAGGTGCACATCAAAGTTTAAGTTTCATCAACTCCTAATTTGGTTAAATTTGTTAGAATTAGATTGATTGATTGTTACATTTGATGTAGATTTTAGAATGCAAATGATCAAAGCCCTTAACGTTATCTTCAAACCTAGAAGGCAAGGCTTGTATCTTGATTCATGCTACATACATTGCCAACTAGGATACCAAGGTGCTTGGTTATCCTTTAATTCTACTAGGGTAAATAAGAAGGTGTGTTATTAATTTCCCTTTTTTCCATTTAATTTTTTCAATGTGAGTGCCTCTAATTTTTGCTTTTAAAAAAGGTTATCTTTCTTTATAAACTATGGGTAATTTGGTATTTTAGACCCTTGCTAAAGCTACTGGTGATTGGTACTATGATCGTGATAATGTAAAGGAAGTGGATTGTCCATATCCATGCAATCCTTCATGCTATAATGTAATAGGTTAGTAAACTACAACCTTGTCTTTTTGGCAAAATGCTTTTAATTTTAAGCAAATGCATAAATTATCTTGGAATAAGGTTAGAATGATGATTATGATAATAAATTATCTTAGAACATATGCTAATGGAATTGAGGATTAATGATAACTTATTCACCAATAGGTTAGACGTTCAAATTTCACTTGCTTTGTATGCTTCAATTATGAAATGAAAAGAAGCTTTATTACATCTGAAGATCCAT
Organism: Gnetum montanum; assembly: GCA_015680685.1. NCBI lineage: Eukaryota > Viridiplantae > Streptophyta > Gnetopsida > Gnetales > Gnetaceae > Gnetum > Gnetum montanum. Next base: position 211,525 of record MNCI01027256.1, on the reverse strand, counting down.
AGGATGTATTGGACAAATATTACATTTTTATGAAAAATAAAGATAGAGTCTACAAATCGACCAATAACCAATGGGAGCCTCAAAAATAAATTATATAGTTTTTTTGTTGTAACATTATAATGTTGTCTCAAATAGGTAGTCATAGCACAAGAAAAAAACACATGTAACTCATTTTCAAGGGCTACTAAACTGCACAACCTACAAATGTACTCTTCTTAAGGGTGTTGAATCCATTTTCCACTTTCATTTCTAAGATGATGAGAACCTAAGCAAACCTTATTGACAACATTCTAATACTTAATGAAAATAGCACCTAAGAGATAGTCCGCTTCTACATCTTGTTTATTAGATCTAATGTGGTGTAAATAAAATTGCCTCTTGCCTTCCACATTACACCAAATTTTGATTAAAACCTTCTACTTGACTAGTTGGCAAACATACTTAGGATTTTGTTACATGTCCTCCCAAGAGATGTTCCATTTTCTCAACCATTGACTCCCTTGAAAATACCAACCATGGTCTTGTGAAACCTCAAGAACTATTTTAGAGAATTTTTCTTGCCTTGAGATATGCAAGCTATGAGTGTATGTAATGATTTGACATATGGCTTCACTTGTAAAGGTAATAAATTACATTCACATAATAATAGTAGGTAAGGTGTTTACATCTTCACTTTTAGCTTATCAAGAAGAAATTTTTTTGCACTCATTAAATATCTTTTAAAAATTTAGCACTAAGTTTAGGTCCCCAAACAACACATCCATACAATATAGTAGGATAGATAATAGTATGAAAATTTTATTTTTTAACGTTTCAAACCTAGAGTCTTAAATTCTTGCACTTGTTTTTGAAAGTATACCTACTATTTTTTTCTTTGATGCACTTCCCCCACATGTAATTGTTCATATAAATAAGACCCAAATAATTAAAAAATCTACTATATGTACATTGATATCTCCAAAATGGAAGTTATATTGATTATTTATTATAACCTAGATCATCAATTTGGTTTTATCTATATTTACTTGAAGACCATATGAATAACAATAATTTTTTAAACTTTGCAACATATTTTGCATACCTTGTATAGTAGTGAACATCAAGGCAACACCACATACATATACAAGAAAATTTACTACTTTGGATCCAGTTTTGACTATTTTGCTTGTTGCATAACCATTCATGCATTTCATCAATAAAGATATTAAAGAAAGTTGGAGAAAGTGGATAACCTTACTTAATTCCAATTTTTCTTTAGAATTATAATTTTTTCTCTAAATTATGTGTGGTGACTTATGTAGAAAGAAAACTAAAAAACAATAGCGTAGAGTATTTATTTGTCCTTAAAGTTATACCCAATAAGAGCATACAATTCTATTGTAAATTCAAGTTGCACATGAGGAATTTTAAGGCACTAAACTATATAAACTAAAATTGAAACTAAATTGTTACTTATGTCCAGCAAAAGCCCCATTCCCTTGAATAGGTCTACACAAAGTAGTTGCAATATTTTCTACATGAATTTCTTTTAATTCCATCACTCAAGATTTCCCACTAGAATCAAACTTGTAGTCAAGTTTTTATTACCAAGCATAGATCCTAGGTACGCTACTGGGTTACCAAGTAGTCACACTTAAATGCTTGTGATTAAGTCATACTCATTCTGCATTTAACAACAGGAATAGTAAATGACGATAAAGAAATATTAACTAAGAAAGTAATAAATAACAAAAACAATTAACCATAATATTAAACAATTAAAACTAAGTGAATGCTGCAATGATGAAGTAATCTTGATCTTTATTTCTGGTCATCTGTGCGTCCAAGTACGTCACACTCGAATAAAGGTGTCGTACAATTACAAGCATCACATTATGGGTGTGCACTTGGGAAAATAATCTAACTCCTACTAAAACAAACTGCAAGAGTCTAGCTACAATTGACAAAAAGATTTCTAAATGAGGCGGAGGGCCCTCTTATTTATAGGTTGAGATAGATGGCTGCATAAACGGGGCCTCGTCGATGCATTGATTGAATGACACTTCATCATTAGACGTGCACATGACCTGAAATAAAGATCGAGATTACTTCATCATTGTAACATTCACTTAGTTTTAATTGTCTAGTTTAATTGTTAATTGTTATTGTTATTTATTGCTTTCTTAGTTAATATTTATTGTTTTCTTAGTTAATATTTCTTTATCATCATTTACTATTTCTGTTGTTAAATGCAGAATGAGTACAACTTAATCACGAGCATTTAAGTATGACTACTTGGTAACCTAGTAGCGTACCTAGGATCTACACTTGGTAATCCCGGTAGTAGTCATGCACGGGGTCCAAGATGTGTACA